>JBBBDQ010001248.1:677500-705000 GCA_037127315.1 Ascarosepion bandense | reverse complement strand
AGTTATGGATTAAATAACAGGACAGATTGTGTTCTATAGCCTTGGTCAGCAACCAGTCTACCGCAGAAAGCAATGGCAACCTACTGCATGATAATCTTCTGCCCAGTCAGTCATGTCTCTTTCGAGACATGATCGCCCAAGCGTGTTTCATGTATGGCACTTAACTGACTGACTGACTAAAAAGTTGTAAGTTTAAAAATGTATTTTTTAACAGTATTTATTTATATATATATTTGATATTTCAGACCAGCCTCAGCCTTTCATCAGAAACACGACGAAGACTTCTAGTTTAAATTTTAAAATCATTTGTTTCTGATGAAAGGCTGAGGTTGGTCTGAAATATCAAATATATATATATATATATATGATAATAGAAATACATAAATACTGTCAAAAAAATACATTTTTAAACTTATAACTTTTTAGTAGTTTTTCCTATATATATATATATATATATATATATAATCAACAGTGGGAAAGAAAAATCAAAGTGGTTTTTGGTTGGTCATTAAATCTATTCTGATTTAGGAAGCAAAGATTTATAGAACATGAAAAAGTAAAGTAGTTACAATGAATATAAAACTTTCATGTTTTTGTTCACTTGCTCAATGCACATTAATATCAATAAGATTTTGCTATCATAGCCAATATTCAAATAACTGAAAAGGCATTTTTAAAAATATCTTTCTTGCTTAACAATAAAGCATTATAAACAGTTTCTGAGGATCAATTTTGTATAGATGTGACAGAATACATTTTACAAAATACATTTTGACTTTAAACATTAAAACTATTTATTATTTAATGAAGACTTTAACATTCAGACTATATATTATTTAATAAATAATTTATATGAATTATTCTTCTTCCCACTTTGATATCGAACATATATTGTATTATGTGAAAGAGAAAATGTGGAGCAGACTAGATTTACACGATATATATATCTTTATTGTGCTTACCCTGTATATTTTTTAATTTGACAATATTCACCCAATGCAAAATTCGAGAACCACTCAAGGTAGAGGGTTACTGTGAAAATGGTTCTGATGAATGAGGTGTGATATTGAAAAAGGAGTTGGTAGAAGTGAAGATAAAGACGACAGATAATGAATGAATTGACTTAAAACAATTAAGATTATAGTGTTCTGGGAAGCATCCACAAGGGAATCACTTGAGTTTTACCATTTTTCAAAGTAGCAGTTCTTGGGAAAAAAAGCTGTCTTAATTGAACTTTGTCTTTACATTTGAAATATTGAGGAAATGAGGATGATTTGACTATGTGGAAGTGGCATGGCATATCCTAGTTGTAAAAGTCTAAACTGGCAGAACTAGGGCTCATTTCAACATTTATCACTGAAATAGTGATAGAGTAGCATTAGTCTTTCAGTGTTAAATCTTTGGGAAAGAGGCTGTAGAATGGGAAATCTCCCACAAGAAAGCGGGAATGAATTTGAACTCTACTAAAGCTGGAAAAGGAGGAGGGAGCAGTTCCAGCCTATATATATAGCAGCAATAATATTTTGGGTTCAATCTGATTTTTATAAAAATATGGCAAAGATAGTCAGGTACTTCCTGAGGCTTTAGAATGAACTGATCATTTTTCCAGCATCGTGAACAATAAATCTTGCATTTGACTTTCGCTTGAAGGCTGGAGCTCATTAAAACATTTGTCATGGATATAGGGCTAAGCTTGTGACATTGTGTTTGTGGGAAAGGGATTATAGGGAGAAGAATAATCCATCACCTACAATTCCATATAAACAATTTTGAACTCTAAATCAAGTCTGGAAAGTGAATATTGAGCACCTGCAACTCAAATATGATAGCAATATTTTCAATCTAATCTGAATCATGTAAAGATAAAACATAGCAGAAAGAGTCAGGTACATCCCTTAGTGGTAAAAAGAGCTGATCATTTTTTTTTCCCCCAGTATTTTTAAATCTATCTTCATCTTTATTATACATAGTTAAGTGCCATAAGTGATACATTCTTTGGGCAATCATGTCAGAATCATGGGCAGAAGTTTATCCTGCAGTTGGTTGCCATTACTTTCTGCAGTAGATTGGGTTGTATAGCCTTGGCTATAGAACCCAATCTGTTCTATTGACTCATAGCTAGACAGGGAAGAGATGTATTATATTATTAAGTAATAATTAGTGGGGGATCAGTTTATTACCTCATAACAATAGCAAACCAATCCCCCCAATTTATGCCCAGTAGAAGCCTTAATCAGGTTTCCAATTATTATATACAGTTAGTCAGTTAAGTGCCATATGTGATACACCCTTTGAGTGATCATGTCCCAAAGGAGACATGACCGACTGGGCAGAAGATTTTCCTGCAGTAGGTTGGCATTGCTTTCTGCAGTAGACTGGTTGCCAGCCAAGGCTTTAGAACCCAATCTGTCCTATTATTTAACCCATAACTGGAGAGAAGAGACGGTTTAATACCTTTCCTTAAGCGTATTTGTGCGCAAGTGAATGCATGGAATTCAACTGTAATTCGAACTTGGCTCCCCGATTTGTCATTCTGAGTCATTATCCACTGCACCACAACACACATCCTTATTATACATATCAATTATTATACATATCAATTCCTTAATGTTCTGGCTTCACTAGTTTTATTCTAAAGAAAGAAAGGATTTCCAACAACGAAACTTTGAAACAGACTTAAATTATCAAAGTTGATCTGAAATGAAAAAGAGTTTAATTTTTTAAACTAAGTGAAAAATAATTCTTTAAACTGGTTATTATTGCATTGTTCAACAAAATATTGAGGCTATGACTAATGAGGTTAATACTTGTAAAGTCTTGGGTTAATTACATTTAACATATGCAAATCAAGGTCAAGTGTAATTAACGGTTTAAATAAATGTTGTCAAGAAAATACTCTCAAAACCTTTTTTTTTTCATTACAAGTTAAAGAAAAGCAAATAGAGAATTTAGCTGTAGGTCATGTCAATAATATATTTGCTGATGTATAACTTCTGCCTTTGAGGATGTATAGGTTAGTGGGTAGGTTGATTGTCATGTTGAATGCCAAGCAAAATTTCAAGATCTGTGGCAAAGTTCTACAAGTATTTTAAAGGTTGCAATGGCACCAAATACAGTAAATTTGACAGTTAAACATTGTGGTTTGTTATTGGAAACTTATGTGCATTGTGGTGTAGTGGATATTGACTTCGAACAATGAATCGGGGAGCCGAGTTCAAATTACAGTTAAACTCCTTGTATTCACTTACGCACAAATACCCTTAGGAATGTGTGTTGTGGTGCAGTGGATATTGACTCGGAACAAGAAATCGGGGTTGCGAGTTCGAATTCTAGTTGAATTCCTTGCATTCACTTACGCGCAAATACCCTTGGGAAAGGTATTAATCCATCTCTTCCCTACAGTTATGGGTTAAATGATAGGACAGATTAGGTTCTTTAGCCTTGGCTGGCAACCAGTCAACCACAGTAAGTAATGGCAACCTACTGCGGGATAACTTTCTGTCCAGTCAGTCATGTCTCAAAAGAGACATGATCGCCCAAAGCATGTATCACGTATGGCACTTAACTGATTGACGGACCCTTGGGAAAGGTATTAATCTGTCTCTTCCCTCCAGTTATGGGTTAAATAATAGGACAGACTGGGTTTTATAGCGTTGGCTAGCAACCAGTCTATTACAGAAAGCAATGGCAACCAACTGGATGGACTGGTTGCTAGCCAAGGCTATAGAACCCATCCTTCTCATACCCTCTTCCTGACATCCCCTGTAACCTGTCACTCTTTCTCATAACATCCCTCCTATGTAACCCCTTGCACAACAGTGGCAGTAAAATGCCTTGCTTGGGGGTCACACGATTATAAAAAAAAAAAGTATGGAACCATTTTGAAAAATAGGAAAGTATCATCATCATCATCATAAGAAATACATAGTCACAATCAAACTGGCTGGAGCTACAAGGAAAAAGAGAGAAGAATAAAGGTCCACATTCTAAAGGAACATGGCAAAGAAAAGAAGGCAGCCACTATCATCACAATCACCATCATCATGATAAATGTCTTATTATCATAATGTTCTAATAATCATATAATAATTCTGCTTGTTCCTTCTTTAGTTAGTTACTTAGTTCCTCTGTCCATTACGCCACTGAAGAAAGATAACACACTTACTCTCTACACGAGCTTTTCCTTCCCCTTTATCTTTTTATAATCTATAAACGCTACTCTCCTCAGCCTTTCTCTCACCTTTGCCAAACGGAAGGGTAGTAAAGAGTGAGAGAGTAGGAGGAGAGAGTCTATAGTATTACTGTAGCAGTAGCAGCTTAAGCTGGTGGTTGTAGCAGTAATTGTGTGTGTGTGTGTATATGTGTGTGTACTGTACAATATAGTAAAAATAGGGAGGTTTGTTGTATTCCGCGACCTAATAATGAAATCTCTGGCCTCTACACTCTTGGCCATTACTCAGTTGGTCTTTTCTGTTTACAATGGACACAGGAGCCATGATTTTTTAGCAATAAAAAAAGAAAATTTTCTCTTTCAAAATCTTTCACAAAATAGCGTACAGTATTTTGGTTATGGTCTGTGCATATGCTGCTTAATATAAGATTACAGTAAAGTAGCTTCTATGGACATTACTTTTATAGATATTTTAATAAAATTACACTCTGTGTTATTGTTATTTTATTATCCAATACCTTTATGTTTGAAGATGTTACTGTCATTTGTAGTATGACAAAGTAAAATTTTTCCAGGAAATCATAATTATCCTTAAATTCCACAGGTTCTGCTAGTTATTATAATTTAGCTATGAGTTAAGCATTTGAAATATGAACCGAATGTAATATGATGTTTTAAAAGGGAGAAGCTTTGACGAAAAACAAAATTAAATACTTGCCTCAAACTGTAGCAAACGCATTACTGGCATGCTGCTGAGGGTAAACTTTTGTGTCTGACTCAAATATGAGGACAAAGAGAGATGAAAATGAATTAGGAAGAATTCAATTATACAACTCGACCATATTTTCTTAATTTAAAAATAGTTTGGTGAATATTCATTTTTAACAAGAAGCACATGGACACACAATTTACTTTGATATTGAAACAAAGAGTAAATGACAACAATTGTTACAGCAGAAGAGTCAAGTAATATAAGATGTGGAGACGTTACTTAAAGTGATGTGAACAATTTCAGGAAAATTCCATTTGGGCAAGAATTTTCAAAACAGTTTATGAAGGTTTTTCTCTTTTCCAATCTTTTCACTCTTTTTTTTATTTTATTATTTTTTTTCAATTGGAGTAGATAGACTAAACTATCGCCCGGTTCACACTCCACCCACATCTATTGAACAGGTGAAGAGGCTCATCCCTTGTTTCCTGTTTAGGATGTGGTTTCCGGTTTTTCTCTTTTCCAATCTTTTCACTCTTACGTTGCCCCCTGCGCATCAGTGACGTTTTCGCCTTGCTTGGGGTGATATAATTTAAAAAAAAAAAAATGTAAATATAAACATTTTAAATTATACTTTATTTTTATTTTTGTAAAATAAAAATGATTCCCCGACCACATGTACTTACTCGTAGTAGCACATTGGCATCTATGTCCCACCCTTTTACCATCATAATAGTTAAATGTAATTACCTCTTCTACTCTAAAGGTTCCTTTTGTCACACTTCTCGTTTGTGGCACTCCCCACCATTTACTTGCTTCTCTGATAGTTACAACCTTCAAAAGTTTAAATGCAATGTCAATTCCCATCTTCTATCAACTTGATTTCCAACCATCTATGGTTTTTTCTTCGACATCTCCTGTATCTTGTTTTTTTTCTCTCACTGTAATCACCCATGCACCAGTGGTGGCCTTGCCTTGCTTGGGGTGAAATGATTATATATATATATATATATATATATATATATATATATATATATATATATATAAATAATTATCTACTTTGATTGGAGTTAATTGGGAATGATTTTACTATAAGATGCATTGTAAACAATTTTATTATAGAAAACATTTTAATTTTAGTACTAATTTTACAAAAGAAATGCATTATTAATAAGTAATAAAAGTATTTTCATTGGTCAGGAATTAATAACAAAATATGTTTGAGTTTTGGTTAATGGCATATCAACCTCTGTGAGTTTTTTTACTGCCAAAAAAGTGGGGTTTTAAGGTGTTTGTTTTTTAATGCTTGGTTATAGTGAGAAGGTTGATTTAGTCAGATTTTAATGAATGTTTTTTTGCTTTTAGAAAACTGAAAATGTCCTCTAGTTTTGTATTCAAAAATGTTTTGCTGAGAATAATTTTTTTTCCTTCAAAAATGTATTATGGCTATAATTTTCTCTTAAAAATTGTTTTCTTGGTAATATTTTTCCTTCAAAAATGTATATTTTTCTATAAATGTCTATTTTTATGAATATATTTCTATAACAGTGTATTTCTATACATTTATAGTGTTTTGACTCCAGTTTGGGTGTGTTAACTATTTTCCCATAGCTGGGACCCTAACAGGTGCTACCACACCGGGTCAAAGTGGACCTGGGAACAACAGCAATTAAGAGGTAGTTCCATGCTCCTCACAACCTCTTAATCAGAGGCCTTGCTGCTGGATGCAGTTTACCATCATGCCCAGGACCCTAACAAAATATAACTATAAGTATCATTATGGTTGATTTTCAGGTTTAAAATAGACTTTGTTTTGCAATTCATCAGTGGATCCAGAGGCGGCTATAAGGACCAAGTCTGGACATGTAGAGTCTGGATCAGTGGGGACCCAAGAACTTGCCAGATCAGTGATGTACTAATGGTGAATTTTCAAACAGACTTGTGTGGGAAGAGTTTATAGTGGAAAAATCTTTTCATTGGGTTAATCTCATTCTCTCAGCCTAGGGGAGTCCTTAATTGGTGGCACAAGGAACTGTTGCAGTAACTGACCAGGACTTCTACATGTCATATCCATGCTCTGATCAAGATCATTGGATCAGGAGGAGATTCCATTTGCCTCACTCTGCCAGGAATCAGTTTTCATATACAAAAGAACTGACAGACCTGAAATCATTGAGGGTTTGGACACATCAACTATCCTCTCCAGGTTTGTTAAAGTGGTTTACCTTGGTGTGGGTGCTGTTGCATGCAAATGGCTACTTGAAGCCATATAATATATGCATAATATAAATGATTTTACTACAGAATGGAGAGAAAGTAATGAAAAAAGGGATTTTCAAGAGTCAGGAATTAAATTATAAAATATCAACGTATTGTAAATCATTTTGCTATGGATAGTTTTTTTAGTCATTTTAATCCATGCAAGGTAATAATGCCACTAAGATGCAAGCAATTACTGAGAATGAAAGGATGTTAGTGAAAAGAAAGGACAATAAAAGAACAGAGTCCATAAAGACAAAAGATGGTGATTGATATTGTATTTAAATTTTTAAAGATTGTTGGTGGCAGGAAAGCAAAAAATCAAAAGAGAATTCACTGGTGAGAAGGGCACGAAAAGAAGCTTTTAGAATAGAACTGATGGTTGCATTTGGCTAGTGAAGCAGTAAAACGATCAAACCTAGTAGTCAATTTAGTAGTATGCCTAAATGAATGCGGTCAAGATGCCAAGGAGGAGAGAACATTAATTTAGATTGATAGAGAAATTAAATAGATAGATATGAACTGAGATATATATATTAACAGATTAATATAAGCAAATAGATACATATGAACAGAGAGATACATATTAACAGATTAATATAAGCAAATAGATAGTATGAACATATACATATATATATATATATATATATATATATATATATAAACAAATTAATATAAGCAAATAGATAGATATGAACAGATATATATATATTAACAGATTAATATAAGCAAATAGATAGATATGAACAGATATATATATATTAACAGATTAATATAAGCAAATAGATAGATAGACAGGAACAGAGAGATACATATTAACAGATTAATATAAGCAAATAGATATGAACAGAGATATATATATTAACAGATTAATATAAGCAAATAGATAGATATGAACAGAGAGATACATATTAACAGATTAATATAAGCAAATAGATAGTATGAACATATATATATATATATATATATATATATATATATATTAACAAATTAATATAAACAAATAGATAGATATGAACAGATATATATATATTAACATATTAATATAAGCAAATAGATAGATAGATATGAACAGAGAGAGAGATATTAACAGATTAATATAAGCAAATAGATAGACATGAACAGAGAGATACATATTAACAGATTAATATAAGCAAATAGATATGAACAGAGATATATATATTAACAGATTAATATAAGCAAATAGATAGATATGAACAGAGATATATATATTAACAGATTAATATAAGCAAATAGATAGATAGACAGGAACAGAGAGATACATATTAACAGATTAATATAAGCAAATAGATATGAACAGAGATATATATATTAACAGATTAATATAAGCAAATAGATAGATATGAACAGAGAGATACATATTAACAGATTAATATAAGCAAATAGATAGTATGAACATATATATATATATATATATATATTAACAAATTAATATAAACAAATAGATAGATATGAACAGATATATATATATTAACATATTAATATAAGCAAATAGATAGATAGATATGAACAGAGAGAGAGATATTAACAGATTAATATAAGCAAATAGATAGACATGAACAGAGAGATACATATTAACAGATTAATATAAGCAAATAGATAGATATGAACAGAGATATATATATTAACAGATTAATATAAGCAAATAGATAGATATGAACAGAGATATATATATTAACAGATTAATATAAGCAAATAGATAGATATGAACAGAAATATATATATTAACAGATTAATATAAGCAAATAGATAGATAGATATGAACTGATATATATATATATATTAACAGATTAATATAAGCAAATAGATAGATATGAACAGTCTGAGATAGATAACTATTAGAATAGAACAAGCAGTTACATCTAGCTATATACATTGATCAACCTTTACAAGATCAATAAATAAGCCAAATGATAATATGTGACTAAGAAAGCCAAACACAAAGTCTGTTTGGAAACAGAATGTCAACCAAAACTGACTGAAAAATTCATCAGTTCTAATTTTTATTTTTTGTTGTATTTTTATCTATTTTTAAAAGTTTTTTTGAAATGTAACCCTCTCTGGGAATTAATCTCCAAAAGAAATTAAAATGTAAAATGATATTGAAATAAAGAAACTTATCAGAATCAAATCCTGCATTGATTCTTCAACTGAAGTGTCTTGAATTGCTGATAGAAATGCATTTGTTTATTCAACTAATGGACTTGACTGAATAAATCTATTCAAGAAGAAACTGTTTTGAAACTAAGTTTATACTTTTTTTCCAGTTTATCATCACTTCTTACCTCTGGCAAAATGTTTTTTTTGAGGAAAAATGAACGTTTATGTTGTTTTCCAACCTGTTATATTTAAAGAAACTGCTCTCCAATTTTAACAATAGTCTGTTGCTTCTGCTTTATATTTAAGGATTCTTGATAAAATCCAAAAAAGAAATCTGCAATGTAATCCATCTTAGCCTGGCATTTTGGCTTCAATGACGTTCTCTCTCCCTCCTTTTTCACCCCATTTCTCTCTCACTCACACCAACGTGATGTAGCTTCCATGTGTCTTTTCTATAAATATATTCATGATAATTGTTCTGATGAGATTGCCTCTTTGTTACTTCAACTTTACAAATTTAAGCCCAGTAATAGAGCAAGAGGATGTGCGTTGTGGTGCAGTGGTTATTGACTTGGAATGAGAAATCGGGGAGCTGAGTTTGAATTCCAGTTGAATTCCTTGCATTCACTTACGCACAAATACCCTTTGGAAAGGTATTAATCCATCTCTTCTCTCCAGTTATGAAATAAATAACAGGACAAATTGGGTTTTATAGCCTTGGCTGGCAACCAGTCTACCGCTGAAAGTAATGGCAACCTACTGTGGGATAATATTCTGCCCAGTCAGTCATGTCTCTTTCGAGACATGATCGCCCAAGCGTGTATCACATATGACACTTAACTGACTGACTGAATAGATCAAGAACTATGTCTCATCATTTTATAATTGAAATGGTTAGATGAAACTGTAAGTTCTATGCTAAAAGTTTCTTCTCTTGTACTTATTGCTTGTTAATCTCTCTTTCAGCTGCTTGCATTCCAGTCAACTTTGATCTTTAAAAATTTAAATGCAATGTCAATCGCTATCTTCTGTCTTCTTATTCTTTTATTGTTCTCTATCCTTAATTATGTTTTCTTCTTCTCATATTATTATAAGTCCTATGCTAACAGTTTCTTCTCTCGCTTGTGGAATTCTCTTCCGACTCCTTACTTTCCAGTCGAATTCAGTCTTAATAATTTAAATGCTATGTCAATCGTAATCTTCTGTCTTCATATCCTTTTATTGTTCTCTCTCTTTAATTATGTTTTCTTCTTCTCATATTATTATAAGTCCTATGCTAACAGTTTCTTCTCTTGCTTGTGGAACTCTCTTCTAGCTCTTTGCTTTCTAGTCAACTTTGATGTTCAAAAATTGTATGAATAGAATATGTATTCTTTGTAAGAAATCAGTTTGAAGATCCAGTTTCATTGACGTATTTTTGTAAAAAGTGTTTTTGTCGAGAATCAAATTTATTGCTAGTTATTTTTTTTTTCAAAAAATGTATTGCTAGTATTTTTACTATAAAAATTTAATCCTTCATAATTTATTGGCCCCAGATTTGGCAGTTAATTATTTGTCCATGGCTTGGACTCTAACAGGTGCTACCACCCAGAGTCGGGGTGGACCTGAGAACAACAGCAATTAAGAAAGTGTTCCATGCTCCTCAAAAGCTCTCAATCAGTGGTCTTCCTGCCGGATTTAGTTTATCCCTAGACTTGAAGAGATTAAAATTAGTGATCTGAACATTGAATTGATGGGGACAGAATCACAAAGATCTGTGCCAGATAACAAAAGTATAACCACTTTAAGTCTTTCAACAGTGGCAATCATTAAAATGGATAGCATATAGAACATTAAAAAAAAAAAGACATAATACTACTTCAAACGAAAAGCTAGAAAGTAGCCACTTTCCCTCGATAGGGGAAAGAGCAATAACAGCTACTGAACTTGAGAAATGTATTTTCCTGAAAAATTATTTTAAAAGAAAGATTTGATAAATTTCAGTTGAGAGATGTACTGGCTGCTCAGTCACTTAATGCCAAATGTTTCCTCATAAAGAAACAGCAAATATTAAGATTACCATAAAGGCAAGAAGAGAGATAAAGGTTAAATTTATTATGGTGATTATTTTTTTTTTTAAATCATTTCACCCAAGGTGGAACCACCAGTAGAGCCCAAGGAGTTGCAGTGAGAAAAAAGACTAGGTACAGGGGATATTGAAGAAAGGATAAAAAATGAATGGGATTCAAGAAGAAAGAAGTTAGCAATTGACAATGCATTTAAATTTTTGGAGATTGTAGCTATTGAAAAGCAAGAATACAGAAGGGAGTTCCATAGGTGGAAAGTGTGAGAAAAGAAACTGTTGAAGTAAAAGTGGCAGTTACATTTAACTATTTCAACATTAAAAGGGTGGGACTTAGATGCCAATCTAGTAACATGCCTAAATTCATGTTGATGGGGCATAACTTAGACGTAGCACAAGGCTAAAGGGATTGGGGCAGCTAGTGAGGATTGAACTCCCTATTCAGTCATGATTGTTCTAGTGGGACAAGCTTGTTAACCATTACACCACATAGAGGTGCCTTATAAGGTTTAAATTATGATGGCAAGAAAAACTAGGTCAAACATATAAAAATAGTGGGTTTCATGAGGTAATCACATTCAGTTATGTTGAGCACATCTTGGCAGTTAGACCAAGAGGGGAAAAAAATAATCACTTTCTCCAGAGTACAAAATTTTGTGATGAATTAAAAGAGAAATAGCAAGAAAGACGTAAGATCTTACACACGTATCAATTCTGCAGAATTTGAAGAGAGAAACAATCCAAAAGAAGAAACAAAAACTAAGCCTTGAAATTTAGGGTAGTTAAGGTTTGCCATGAGAGGGTGAAGATAAATGAAGAGATCCCTGGGAAATTTTTGGTATTCCTAATATTCAGCAAGGATGTGCATTGTGGTGCATTGGATATCGGCTCGGAACGAGAAATCAGGGAGCTGAGTTCGAATTCCAGCTGAATTCATTGCATTCACTTACACGCAAATACCCTTGGGAAAGGTATTAAGCTGTCTATTCCTTCCAGTTATGGGTTAAATACCAGGACAGATTGGGTTCTATAGCCTTGGTCGGCAACCAGTCTACTGCAGAAAGCAATGGCAACCTACTGCGGGATAATATTCTGCCCAGTCAGTCATGTCTCTTTCAAGACATGATCGCCCAAGCGTGTATCACATATGGCACTTAACTGACTGAATATTCAGCAAGGCTACACTCTGGATGAAAAAAATGAGCAAATACAATGCCAGCGGTATTTTAGGTAAAACATGTTGGTGTTAAAGTAGAGACTTCCGGAAGAGCAGAATTTTGTCTTAAAAAAAAAAAAATAATAATTTTTGTTTTAGAAAAATTTTAATGTAATTCATTTTAGTTTATTTTAGAAACAATTCCATTATGAATTGGTGAGAAAACATCTTTCTATAAAATCTACAAACTAGATTTTATTACTTGATATGCAATCTTGAGTAATAAAGTTTAGTACTTGATATGCAATGATTGTTATACAACCATTTAATAAGTTTTAATAAAAGTGAAACATATTAGATTGATAAACATTTCTTATTTGTTCTTTATCTTACCATATACATTTTTCTTCTTTGTCTCCACAACTCTTTCTCTGATGAAGCTTTAATAAAATAAAAGTGAAACATGTTTGATAAGTGACTCCTATTTGTTATATATTTTATCATTTATTTCAGTGCATTTTTTAATTATTATACATTATAACGCTGCTCTCCAATTTAAAGAAAGTCAAAACTTTGTAGGGTGAGAAGGAAAGAAAATGTGATGAGAAAAAAAATTCAAACTATTTTGTAAAACTAATATTCCTCATTCATTTTATCCTATCTCCGTTACTTGTTTTTTTTTTCATTTTCGAAAGACTATGAAAATTGAATAAATTTTCTTAGAAAAATCGGTAAATGTTCGTTTTAGGTGCTGATGGCTTTTCCCCCTTCAAATTTATCCAAAATAGCATTATTTCTGTGCAAATGTATATGCTGAACTCAAATCAACAATTAATTATTGAAGAAACTTACCTTTTTTGCTTTGAAAGTCCACAAAAAAACGAACTATATCTCGCACTTTCTCTCTCCCGTAACTCTCACGAAGTCATGTCATTAACTGTAGAATGACATTCTACGTAGGCAGCAATTTTCTGTCGAATTTTGGTCAATTTTCTTCCTTTACTGAAACTTCCAGCAATGTACTTCCTGTTATGAAAGTAATAAGCGTAGAAATACAATAGAGCATTACATTCATCGCCAGAAGTATCAGTGAATGAAGAAAAATCGACCAAAAATCTGCCAAAATTCTTTCACATATGAATGTAATTAACTGCAGTCCGTCATTCTGCAGTTAATTACATGACTTCGTGAGAGTTACGGGAGAGAAAAAGTGCAAGATATAGTTCGTTTTTTTTATGGACATTTAGATAAAAAAAGGTAAGTTTCTTCAATAACTAACAGTTGATTCGAGTTCAGCATATACATTTGCACAGAGATAATGCTATTTTGGATAAATTTGAAGGGAAAAAGCATCAGGACTTACAATGAAAATTTACCAAAAAATCAATTCCATTCCAATTTCTATCTTCTCATTCATTTCTTTTTCTATTTCTAATAAACCCACACTTTTTCTCTTAGAAATAAATTCATTTCATTTTTCACTTGGAATTTATGTAAAAGCCACTTGCTCATATACCGTTTTTTTTAAACATTTATATTTTAACCACAGAAGTATTAACTTCAATTTTCACATCAAGTTCACTACAAGTCCACCAGATATCTCAGTATCACAAATAAAATTGAGAAAATATTTCTAAAGTCATAATGCATAGTTTCATGCTACAAGAGAATAGTCACTTTATAAATGTTTAAATAGTATCAATATCACTAAAATACAATAAGCAGTTTCTATGTTGTGCAGATAATATCTGCCAGACATACTCAAGAAAAATAAAATAGGATTTTAGTAAGAAAAACAAAAAGTACCCAGGCTGACAAGCAAAAGTAATTATTTTTCTGTCAAAACAATGTTTTCTTGATTCTAACTGTAAACTTTTGCTTTTCTTAAAAATCTTTGTAGATAGCAAAGTACATATATTGGCCCATATTTCATGATGGCTATCAGTTGTCTTTTAAATCCAAATAATCAAGAGAGCAAACTTCATGGAAACATAAACAAGGAAGAAGTTATTCGCAAAAAAAACATATATGCTTTTATGATCTATGCAAATAGATCATAAAAGATTTCTTGAATCTGATAAGGAAGCAAGATATATAATGATAATGACAATGCTTCATCTAAGGGATTCACCCAACATAAGACTATTACATCTTATTACTACTAGTTGTAAAGAAGCAAGAGAAATAAGATGAAAGAAATACAAGTCAAAAATGAATAATAATGACAATGCTTCATCTAAGCGGTTCACCCAACATTAGACTATTACATCTTATTACTACTAGTTGTAAAGAAGCAAGAGAAATAAGATGAAAGAAATACGAGTCAAAAATGAATAATAATGACAATGTTTCATCTAAGGGATTCACACAACATAAGACTATTGCATCTTATTACGACTAGTTTTAAAGAAGCAAGAGAAATAAGATGAAAGAAATACGAGTCAAAAATGAATAATAATGACAATGCTTCATCTAAGGGATTCACCCAACATTAGACTATTACATCTTATTACCACTAGTTGTAAAGAAACAAGAGAAATAAGATGGAAGAAATACGAGTCAAAAATGAATAATAATGACAATGCTTCATCTAAGGGATTCACCCAACATTAGACTATTACATCTTATTACTACTAGTTGTAAAGAAACAAGAGAAATAAGATGAAAGAAATACGAGTCAAAAATGAATAATAATGACAATGTTTCATCTAAGGGATTCACACAACATAAGACTATTGCATCTTATTACGACTAGTTTTAAAGAAGCAAGAGAAATAAGATGAAAGAAATACGAGTCAAAAATGAATAATAATGACAATGCTTCATCTAAGGGATTCACCCAACATTAGACTATTACATCTTATTACCACTAGTTGTAAAGAAACAAGAGAAATAAGATGGAAGAAATACGAGTCAAAAATGAATAATAATGACAATGCTTCATCTAAGGGATTCACACAACATAAGACTATTACATCTTATTACTACTAGTTGTAAAGAAGCAAGAGAAATAAGATGAAAGAAATACGAGTCAAAAATGAATAATAATGACAATGCTTCATCTAAGGGATTCACACAACATAAGACTATTACATCTTATTACTACTAGTTGTAAAGAAGCAAGAGAAATAAGATGGAAGAAAAACGAGTCAAAAATGAATATTAAAATACAATGCTTCATCTAAGGGATTCACACAACATAAGACTATTACATCTTATTACTACTAGTTGTAAAGAAGCAAGAGAAATAAGATGAAAGAAATACAAGTCAAAAATGAATAATAATGACAATGCTTCATCTAAGGGATTCACACAACATAAGACTATTACATCTTCTATTACTACTAGTTGTAAAGAAGCAAGAGAAATAAGATGAAAGAAATACAAGTCAAAAATGAATAATAATGACAATGCTTCATCTAAGGGATTCACACAACATAAGACTATTACATCTTATTACTACTAGTTGTAAAGAAGCAAGAGAAATAAGATGAAAGAAATACAAGTCAAAAATGAATAATAATGACAATGCTTCATCTAAGGGATTCACACAACATAAGACTATTACATCTTATTACGACTAGTTGTAAAGAAGCAAGAGAAATAAGATGAAAGAAATACACAAGTCAAAAATGAATAATAATGACAATGCTTCATCTAAGGGATTCACAATAACATAAGACTGTTACATCTTATTACTACTAGTTGTAAAGAAGCAAGAGAAATAAGATGGAAGAAAACGAGTCAAAAATGAATAATAATGACAATGCTTCATCTAAGGGATTCACACAACATAAGACTATTACATCTTATTACTACTAGTTGTAAAGAAGCAAGAGAAATAAGATGAAAGAAATACAAGTCAAAAATGAATAATAATGACAATGCTTCATCTAAGGGATTCACACAACATAATTCTTATTACATCTTATTACTACTAGTTGTAAAGAAGCAAGAGAAATAAGATGAAAGAAATACGAGTCAAAAATGAATAATAATGACAATGCTTCATCTAAGGGATTCACACAACATAAGACTATTACATCTTATTACTACTAGTTGTAAAGAAGCAAGAGAAATAAGATGGAAGAAAACGAGTCAAAAATGAATAATAATGACAATGCTTCATCTAAGGGATTCACACAACATAAGACTATTACATCTTATTACTACTAGTTGTAAAGAAGCAAGAGAAATAAGATGAAAGAAATACAAGTCAAAAATGAATAATAATGACAATGCTTCATCTAAGGATTCATACAACATAAGACTATTACATCTTATTACTACTAGTTGTAAAGAAGCAAGAGAAACAAGATGAAAGAAATACAAGTCAAAATGAATACTAATGACAATGCTTCATCTAAGGGATTCACACAACATAAGACTATTACATCTTATTACTACTAGTTGTAAAGAAGCAAGAGAAATAAGATGAAAGAAATACAAGTCAAAAATGAATAATGTAAATGACAAATGCTTCATCTAAGCGATTCACACAACATAAGACTATTACATCTTATTACTACTAGTTGTAAAGAAGCAAGAGAAATAAGATGAAAGAAATACGAGTCAAAAATGAACATGAATGACAATGCTTCATCTATGGGATTCACACAACATAGATTAGACATATCTTGTCATTTACTATTGTAAAGAAGCAAGAGAAATAAGATGAAAGAACACAGTCAAAAATGAATAATAATGACAATGCTTCATTTTAGGGATTCACACAACATAAGTCTATTACATCTTATTACTACTAGTTGTAAAGAAGCAAGAGAAATAAGATGAAAGAAATACGAGTCAAAAATGAATAATAATGACAATGCTTCATTTTAGGGATTTACACAACATAAGACTATTACATCTTATTACAACTAGTTGTAAAGAAGCAAGAGAAATAAGATGAAAGAAATACGTGTCAAAAAATGAATAATAATGACAATGCTTCATCTAAGGGATTCACACAACATAAGACTATTACATCTTATTACTACTAGTTGTAAAGAAGCAAGAGAAATAAGATGAAAGAAATACGAGTCAAAAATGAATAATAATGACAATGTTTCATCTAAGGGATTCACAATACAAGACTATTACATCTATTACTACTAGTTGTGAAGAAGCAAGAGAAATAAGATGAAAGAAATACGTGTCAAAAAATGAATAATAATGACAATGCTCATCTAAGGGATTCACACAACATAAGACCTTATTACATCTTATTACTACTAGTTGTAAAGAAGCAAGAGAAATAAGATGAAAGAACACGTGTCAAAAAATGAATACAATGACAATGTTTACCTTAAGGGATTCACACAACATAAGACTATTACATCTTATTACTACTAGTTGTAAGAAGTGAGAAATAAGATGAAAGAAATACGTGTCAAAAAATGAATAATAATGACAATGCTTCATCTATGGATCTACACAACATAACTCTACATGCATCTTATTACTACTAGTTGTAAAGAAGCAAGAGAAATAAGATGAAAGAAATACGTGTCAAAAAATGAATAATAATGACAATGTTTGGTATCTAAGGGATTCTACACAACATAAGACCATTACATCTTTATTACTACTAGTTGTAAAGAAGCAAGAGAAATAAGATGAAAGAAATACAAGTCAAAAATGAATAATAATGACAATGCTTCATCTAAGGGATTCAACACAACACAACCTCTATTACATCTTATTACTACTAGTTGTGTGCCAAGAGAAATAAAGATGAAAGAAACACGGTCAAAAAAATGAATAATAATGACAATGCTTCATCTAAGGGATTCACACAACATAAGACTATTACATCTTATTACCACGTGAAGTTGTAAAGAAGAGAAATAAGATGAAAGAAATATGAACAAAAATGAATAATAATGACAATGCTCATCTAAGGGATTCACACAACATAAGACTATTATATCTTATTACTACTAGTTGTAAAGAAGCAAGAGAAATAAGATGAAAGAAATATTGTCAAAAAATGAATAATAATGACAATGCTTCATCTAAGGGATTCACACAACATATCCTTCTATTACATCTTATTACCACTAGTTGTAAAGAAGCAAGAGAAATAAGATGAAGAAAACTAGTCAAAAATGAATAATAATGACAATGCTTCATTCTAAGGGATTCACACAACATAAGACTATTACATCTTTATTACTACTAATAAAAGAAGCAAGAGAAATAAGATGGAAGAAAACGAAACAAATGAATAATAATGACAATGCTTCATCTAAGGATTCATACACAATATAAGACTATTACATCTTATTACTACTAGTTGTGAAAGAAGCAAGAGAACAAGATGAAAGAACATTGCAGTCAAAAAATGAATAATAATGACAATGCTTCATCTAAGGGATTCACACAACATAAGACTATTACATCTTATTACTACTAGTTGTAAAGAAGCAAGAGAAATAAGATGAAAGAAATACTTAGTCAAAATGAATAATAATGACAATGCTTCATCTAAGGGATCTACACAACATAAGACCATATCTTATTACTACTAGTTGTAAAATAACAAGAGAAATAAGATGAAGAAACGCAGTCAAAAATGAATAATGACAACAAGCCATCTAAGGGGATTCAACAACATAAGACTAATACATCTTATTACTACTAGTTGTGGAAGAATAAAGAGAAATAAGATGAAAGAAACACAAGTCAAAAATGAATACAATGATAACAAGCTTCATCTAAGGAATTCATGGCACAATATAAGACTATTACATCCTTATTACTACTAGTTGTAAAGAAGCAAGAGAACAAAGATGAAAGAAACAGTCAAAATGAATAATAATGACAATGCTCATCTAAGGGATTCACACAACATAAGACTATTACATCTTATTACTACTAGTTGTAAAGAAGCAAGAGAAATAAGATGGAAGAAAACGAGTCAAAAATGAATAATAATGACAATGCTTCATCTAAGGGATTCACACAACATAAGACTATTACATCTGAATACTACTAGTTGTAAAGAAGCAAGAGAAATAAGATGAAGAAAACTATCAAAAATGAACAATAATGACAATGCTTCATCTATGGGATTCACACAACATAAGACTATTACATCTTATTACTACTAGTTGTAAAGAAGCAAGAGAAATAAGATGAGCAGTACTAGCCAAAAATGAATAATAATGACAACAAGCCATCTATGGACTACACAACATAAGACCACACATCTTATTACTACTAGTTACAAAGAAGCAAGAGAAATAAGATGAAAGAAATACAAGTCAAAATGAATATGAAGCCGCACAATGTTTACTCCAGGGACTAATACAACATAAGACTACTACATCTTATTACTACTAGTTGTAAAATAGCTAAAGAGAACATGAAAAGAAATACAAGTCAAAAATGAATATTAATGATAATGCTCATCTAAGCGATTTTGCCATGTAACATAAGACCTTATTACATCTTATTACTACTAGTTGTAAAGAAGCAAGAGAAATAAGATGCAGAAGAAAAACGAGTCAAAAATGAATAATAATGACAATGCTCATCTATGGGATTCAACATTAAACATAGCACCATTACATCTTATTACCACCAAAGGTCAGAAGAAGCAGAGAAATAAGATGAAAAGAACACAAGTCAAAAATGAATACATGGACAATGCTCATTCAAGGGACTACACAACATAAGACTATTACATCTATTACTACTAGTTGTAAAATAGCAAGAGAAATAACATGAAAGAAATACAAGTCAAAAATGAATAATGACAATGCTTCATCTAAGGGATTCATACAACATAGCACTATTACATCTTATTACTACTAGTTGGGTGGAAGAAGCAAGAGAAATAAGATGAAAGAAATATAAGTCAAATGAATAATGACAATGCTTCACTAAGGGACTCACATAACATTAGACTATTACATCTTATTACTACTAGTTGTAAAGAAGCAAAGAGAAATAAGATGAAAGAAATACAAGTCAAAATGAATAATAATGACAATGTTTCATTTTGCTTATCCACACAACATAAGACTATTACATCTTATTACTACTAGTTGTAAAGAAGCAAGAGAAATAAGATGAAAGAAATACTTAGCCAAAAATGAATAATGATGAACAAGCCATCTAAGGATTCATACAACATAAGACTATTACATCTTATTATTACTAGTTAAAATACAAGAGGAAATAATATCAAGAAATACTAGTCAAAAATGAATAATAATGGACAACAAGCCATCTAAGCGATTCACACAACACAGTAATTATTATATCTTATTACTACTAGTTGTAAAGAAGCAAGAGAAATAAGATGAAAGAAATACTAGTCAAAAATGAATATTAATGACAATGCCTTCATCTAAGCGATTCACACAACATAAAGATTATTACATCTTATTACTACCAGGTTGTAAAGAAGCAAGAGAAATAAGATGAAAGAAAACGAGTCAAAAATGAATATTGTATTTAACAATGCTTCATCTAAGGATTCACCCAACATAAGACTATTACATCTTATTACTACTAGTTGTAAAGAAGCAAGAGAAATAAGATGAAAGAAATACAACAAAAATGAATAATAATGACAATGCTTTCCATCTAAGGGATTCACACAACATAAGACCACACATCTTATTACTACTAGTTGTAAAGAAGCAAGAGAAATAAGATGAAAAAGAAATACGAGTCAAAAATGAATAATAATGACAATGCTTCATCTAAGGGATTCAATAAGGCCAACATAAGACTATTACATCTTATTATCACTAGTTGTAAAGAAGCAAGAGAAATAAGATGAAAGAAATACGCAGTCAAAATGAATAATGACAATGCTCACCCAAGGGATTCACAACATAAGACTATTACATCTTATTACTACTAGTTGTAAAGAAGCAAGAGAAATAAGATGAAGAAATACGAGCCAAAAATGAATAATAATGACAATGCTTCATCTAAGGGATTCACACAACATAAGACTATTACATCTTATTACTACTAGTTGTAAAGAAGCAAGAGAAATAAGATGGAAGAAATACAAGTCAAAAATGAATAATAATGACAATGCTTCATCTAAGGGATTCACACAACATAAGACTATTACATCTTATTACTACTAGTTGTAAAGAAGCAAGAGAAATAAGATGAAAGAAAAACGAGTCAAAAATGAATTATAATGACAATGCTTCATCTAAGGGATTCACAAAACATAAGACTATTACATCTTATTACTACTAGTTGTAAAGAAAGAAGAGAAATAAGATGAAAGAAAAACGAGTCAAAAATGAATAATAATGACAATGCTTCATCTAAGGGATTCACCCAACATTAGACTATTACATCTTATTACCACTAGTTGTAAAGAAACAAGAGAAATAAGATGAAAGAAATACAAGTCAAAAATGAATAATAATGACAATGCTTCATCTAAGGGATTCACACAACATAAGACTATTACATCTTATTACTACTAGTTGTAAAGAAGGAAGAGAAATAAGATGGAAGAAATACGAGTCAAAAATGAATAATAATGACAATGCTTCATCTAAGGGATTCACACAACATAAGACTATTACATCTTATTACCACTAGTTGTAAAGAAACAAGAGAAATAAGATGGAAGAAATACGAGTCAAAAATGAATAATAATGACAATGCTTCATCTAAGGGATTCACACAACATAAGACTATTACATCTTATTACTACTAGTTGTAAAGAAGCAAGAGAAATAAGATGGAAGAAATACGAGTCAAAAATGAATAATAATGACAATGCTTCATCTAAGGGATTCACACAACATAAGACTATTACATCTTATTACCACTAGTTGTAAAGAAACAAGAGAAATAAGATGGAAGAAATACGAGTCAAAAATGAATAATAATGACAATGCTTCATCTAAGGGATTCACACAACATAAGACGATTACATCTTATTACTACTAGTTGTAAAGAAGCAAGAGAAATAAGATGGAAGAAATACAAGTCAAAAATGAATAATAATGACAATGCTTCATCTAAGGGATTCACACAACATAAGACTATTACATCTTATTACTACTAGTTGTAAAGAAAGAAGAGAAATAAGATGAAAGAAAAACGAGTCAAAAATGAATAATAATGACAATGCTTCATCTAAGGGATTCACCCAACATTAGACTATTACATCTTATTACCACTAGTTGTAAAGAAACAAGAGAAATAAGATGAAAGAAATACAAGTCAAAAATGAATAATAATGACAATGCTTCATCTAAGGGATTCACACAACATAAGACTATTACATCTTATTACTACTAGTTGTAAAGAAGCAAGAGAAATAAGATGGAAGAAATACGAGTCAAAAATGAATAATAATGACAATGCTTCATCTAAGGGATTCACACAACATAAGACTATTACATCTTATTACTACTAGTTGTAAAGAAGCAAGAGAAATAAGAAGGAAGAAATACGAGTCAAAAATGAATAATAATGACAATGCTTCATCTAAGGGATTCACCCAACATTAGACTATTACATCTTATTACCACTAGTTGTAAAGAAACAAGAGAAATAAGATGAAAGAAATACAAGTCAAAAATGAATAATAATGACAATGCTTCATCTAAGGGATTCCCACAACATAAGACTATTACATCTTATTACTACTAGTTGTAAAGAAGCAAGAGAAATAAGAAGGAAGAAATATGAGTCAAAAATGAATAATAATGACAATGCTTCATCTAAGGGATTCACCCAACATTAGACTATTACATCTTATTACCACTAGTTGTAAAGAAGCAAGAGAAATAAGATGGAAGAAATACGAGTCAAAAATGAATAATAATGACAAGGCTTCATCTAAGGGATTCACACAACATAAGACTATTACATCTTATTACTACTAGTTGTAAAGAAGCAAGAGAAATAAGAAGGAAGAAATATGAGTCAAAAATGAATAATAATGACAATGCTTCATCTAAGGGATTCACACAACATAAGACTATTACATCTTATTACTACTAGTATTAAAGAAGCAAGAGAAATAAGACAGTGAAATACGAGTCAAAAATGAATAATAATGACAATGCTTCATCTAAGGGATCAATAACATAAAGACTATTACATCTATTACTACTAGTTGTAAAGAAGCAAGAGAAATAAGATGGAAGAAATACGAGTCAAATGAATAATAATGACAATGCTTCATCTAAGGGATTCACACAACATAAGACTATTACATCTATTACTACTAGTTGTGAAAGAGAGGAGAAATAAGATGAAAGAAAAACGAGTCAAAAATGAATAATAATGACAATGCTTCATCTAAGGGATTCATCCAACATAAGACTATTACATCTGATACTACTAGTTGTAAAGAAACAAGAGAAATAAGATGAAAGAAATACAAGTCAAAATGAATACACACAATGCTCATCTATGATTCACACAATACAAGATTGCTGACATCCACATTACCAGTTGTAAAGAAGCAAGAGAAATAAGATGAAAGAAATAACAGTCAAAAAATGAATAATAATGACAATGCTTCATCTATAGATTCCACACAACATAAGATTTATTACATCTTATTACTACTAGTTGTAAAGAAGCAAGAGAAATAAGATGAAAGAAATACGAGTCAAAAAATACACATGACACAACATCTGCTGATCCACACAACATAAGACTATTACATCTTATTACTACTAGTTATAAAGAAGCAAGAGAAATAAGATGAAAGAAATACAAGTCAAAAATGAATAATAATGACAATGCTCTACCTATGATTCACACAACATAAGACTATTACATCTTATTACTACTATTACCAAGAAGCAAGAGAAATAAGACAGAAAGAAATACAAGTCAAAAAATGAATATTAATGACACAAGTTTCATCAAGTAGATCAACTCAACATAAGACTATTACATCTTATTACTACTAGTTGTAAAGAAGGTAAGAGAAATAAGATGAAAGAAATACTAGTCAAAAATGAATAATAATGACAATGCTTCATCTAAGCGATTCACACAACATAAGACTATTACATCTTATTACTACTAGTTGTAAAGAAGCAAGAGAAATAAGATGAAAGAAATACAAGTCAAAAATGAATAACAATGACAATGCTTCATCTAAGGGATTCACAAAACATAAGACTATTACATCTTATTACTACTAGTTGTAAAGAAAGAAGAGAAATAAGATGAAAGAAATACGAGTCAAATGAATAATAATGACAATGCTTCATCTAAGGGATTCACACAACATAAGACTATTACATCTTATTACTACTAGTTGTAAAGAAGCAAGAGAAATAAGATGAAAGAAATACGAGTCAAAAATGAATAATAATGAGAATGTTTCATCTAATGATTCACAATAACATAAGACTATTACATCTTATTACCATTAGTTGCAGTACATGTAGAGAACAAAAATGAAAGAAATACAAGTCAAAATGAATAATAATGACAATGCTTCATCTAAGGGATTCACACAACATAAGACTATTACATCTTATTACTACTAGTTGTAAAGAAGCAAGAGAAATAAGATGAAAGTAATAAAAGTCAAAAATGAATAATAATGACAATGCTTCATCTAAGGGATTCACAAAACATAAGATTATTACATTTTATTACTACTAGTTGTAAAAAAGCAAGAGAAATAAGATGAAAGAAATACGAGTCAAAAATGAATAAAAATGACGGTACTTTATTTCGATGAACTCGGCTTATTGAGAAGAGAATTTACCAGTATGCTTTAGCATTAATTAGAAGTAGTCAGCTTCAAAATAATTTGCAAAAATCTGCTATATTCTCAGTAATGCAAGTGTAAAGCATCTGATAAAAGACTGTCAGTGTGTTGAGGTCTACTGTAAGAATAGGTTCTCTGCTTTTTAGTGGATCTCATTCTTAGTTCTATCTGAAAATCCTTGAGACAATTTTACTTAAGTCCATGCAGGCTTCTCTACATTAACAAAACTAATGACTACTAGGGCTTAATGTAATCTTTTTGGAGATATTTTATGTTTAGTATATTACTTAATAAAGGTGCATTAGATTTTCCATACTCTTTTTTAGTTCTTGACTGAGTTCTCATGAAGTGAGCAGCGACATCCGGTAAACTACCAACTGTTCTTTTTTGTCTTTCATATTAAAATGTCAGTATTTTTTTTTCTTGTTTTATGTACATATTTTAAATATGTCTGTGTTGCTATTCCGTTATTGAATTTTGTATTGCATACAAAATGTTTTAAACTGAGAGTTTTATATAATTTTTACGAAATACTTTTATTATCTGTGTATCTTTGTTCATTTAAATTTAAAACTGGTGCAAGACTTTATGACCATCCTGGCTTTTACTTCTGATTAACCCGACCCCTACCCAGTTCTACTCATGCCCGTACCCAAAGTGGTATGACTGCTCACTTGAAATGGGGTTTAATGACATCAAACACCATCTGACACTAATCAAGCTAATATCTGTGTAAGGGAGAGGACAAGAAAAATTAAGTATGACACTGAATGAATGAATAAACAGACTGTTGTGAACTGGTATATTTTTATAATTTCCTTCCATTTTTTTTTTTTTTTTGCTTTTACAACTGTGTGTATCATTTGTTTGGGTCGTGTTTGATTTGAATAAAAACACTGCATATCTTAAACGAGATTAAATTTAAGATTTCATATTTCAAGAAGCTGGAGACATGAAGTAAGTTTACAAAGAGAAATGTGTTGCAAAATGATTCAACTGAGTTAAGGCCAGACAATATTTATGTGACGGAAGAAATCAAATGACGAAGGGCAAATGTCTAAAATATTTTGTTGTCAGAACTACTGGGATGAAATGTTGTCACTGTCTGGTAAATTATTGGAACCAGCATTCTTATATTATTAAACTTTCAGTTACTACATTTTGGTTAGCTGCATAGAAAGAGTAATCTTAAAGCCAAGTTTGAATTCCAGCCAAGCTTGTCACATTCGCTTTCAATACTTATATCTTTTGAAAAGGTACAAATCTATCTCTTCTATGCTTAGCTATAGGTTATATACTCGGGTTGACTGAGCTTTTTAGCCATGGTTGGTAAACAGCTGCATTTTAACATCTTTCAATATTTATATCTTTTGAAAAGGTACAAATCTGCCTCTTCTATGCTCAGCTATGGATTATACTAAGTTTGACTAAGCTTTCTAGCCATGGTTGGTAAACAGTTGCATTTTAACATCTTTCAGTACTTATATCTTTTGATATGAAATATTGAGAAATAGAGTTTCGTACTTGACATGCAATATTGAGTAATAAAGATTAGTAATTGATATGCAATATTGAGTAATAAAGTTTAGTAGTTGATATGCAATATTGAGTAATAAAGTTTAGTAGTTGATATGCAATATTGAGTAATAAAGTTTAGTAGTTGATATGCAATATTGAGTAATAAAGTTTAGTACTTGATATGCAATATTGAGTAATAAAGTTTAGTAGTTGATATGCAATATTGAGTAATAAAGTTTAGCACTTGATATGCAATATTGAGTAATAAAGTTTAGTACTTGATATGCAATGATTGTTATGCAATTATTTAATAGGCTTCAATAAAAGTGAAACATGCTAGATTGATAAGCATTTCCTATCATCGTCAAAAAGTTTAAATCACTAACTGATGATCTTCACTGATGTCCAATGAAAAATTAATTGCCTGCCATTTAAGGGTTAAATGACATAATTCTGATTAAAAAAAAGAACATAATTATTTATATTTATTGTGAAATATACTGTTTGTGGTGCATTGGATATCAACTCGGAACAATAAATCGGGGGGCCGAGTTTGAATTCCAGCTGAATTCATTGCATTCACTTACGTGCAAATACCCCTAGGAAAGGTATTAATCCATCTCTTCCTTCCAGTTATAGGTTAAATAACAGGACAGATTGGGTTCTATAGCCTTGATCGGCAACCAGTCTACTGCAGAAAGCAATGGCAACCTACTGCGGGATAATCTTCTGCCCAGTCAGTCATGTCTCTTTCGAGACATG
>JBBBDQ010001248.1:587500-672500 GCA_037127315.1 Ascarosepion bandense | reverse complement strand
ACACAGAGAAGAGTGAACAATTTATATATTTAAAATCTAGTTCGCCATGTAATTCCTCTAGTACCAGCAGTTCAAAGACTAATGCCGGAGCACCCAATGACACTTCAGGCAGTAGTTCATATGAGAAAGAGACCTTCATTGTTCCTCTTCGAGACCCACCCTGGGATGCATCATCTGTGATCAGGAGATCAGGCAGAAGTGTGGCAGTGACTTGCTTTGGTGAACCAAATGGGCCAGAGTCGGGTGTATGTTTTGTAAGGGAGTGTGGCGATAGCGAATTGGCAAGCGTTGGTCAGATGGAGAATCGGACAGCACTTCGTGGCAAACAGAATTGGTGTTGCTTGTAGCAGTTTATATTTACTGTGCTGAGCGCTCATTGGCTGAGTGGTAGCCAGGTTGAGTGCATAAAACATGGTATGTTCATTTTGAAGGGGGTCATTGTTATTCGAGCCGTTGTTTGTGTGAGAATAGCATTTCGGAGATCAAGACAAAATGTGTGAATTTGGCATGCCTGTTTGGAATACTTTCTTGTGGTTGCTTTTTGCCAACACAATTTTTTTCTTCCTCTTTTTGCAACACATGACAACAAAGATAAGAACAATAGTCTGAATAATGTAAATAGAGTAAGATTTTTTATAATAGAATCGTATGAATAGAATATGTATTCTTTATAAAAAATTAGTCTGTAGATCAGTTTTCAGAGACATATTATTGTAAAAAGGGTTTCATTGATTTGGTTGGGTTTATTTTGTTTTACAGCATATCAACCTCAATGGGTTAGTTAATACCGACAAGACCTTTACCAAAGATTCATATGAACAGAATATATATTCTTTATAAGAAATCAGTTTGTAGATCAGGTTTCATTGATGTATTTTTGTAAAGAGGGTTTTGTTGAGAGTTAGATGTATTATTATTTCCTTTATAAATATATTACCGGTAATATTTTTTCATTCATAGATATATTGCTGGTATTTTTTCATCTCCATAAAAGTATTACTGAAATTTTCACTATAAAAATCTTTTTTTATATTTTAATAGTGTTTTGACCCCAGTTATATTGTAATAGTGTTTTGACCCCAGTTTGGAGGGGTTAATTATTTGCCCATAGCTGGGACCCTAACAGGTGCTACCACTTTAGATCAAGGTAGACCTGGGAACAACAGCAATTCAGAGGTGGTTCCTTGCTCCTCAAAACTTCCCAGCTGCAGTTTATTGTCAAACACAGGATCCAAATTTAGTTTATCATCATACCTAGAATGGCTCACTGGTGGGGTTTTACTCCTCTGCAGACATGCAGTCAGTATATTCTGAAGCCCTAGCTGACAGGGTGTAAAACAAGGAGGGAGACCAAGTTATGAGACTGATAAAAAATGGGATGCTACACTTTATATTTATGAAGATTTATGATTGCTACACAAAGTTTTTGAAATTCGATCATGAAAAGAACAATTACTTACCCATACTCTTAGCGTTCAACATCACCTTTGAAGCAGTCTTACTGCAACATCTGATATGTAAATAGTGATCTGAAAAAAAAGTTCAGATTATTATTATTTGAGAGATCTGTATACCAGCAAAGTGATGGCAGGGAAAAAATACACAAAGCCCAGTTTAGCCATTGTAAAGCCCAGTCTAATAACAGTACATACCAGTCATCTACTTCCAAAGGGAGTAATGCTGCCATGTTTGGTTTGGAGTTGACCAATCTTCAATTGATAGCATTCAAAAGAATTCACATGATCTTGTATGTGTCGAATTACTTTCTATCTTAGCATCTTTTTCTTTTTAATCATAACTCCCTGAGCAAGGCGGTAACACCACTGATATGCAGGGGGCTACGTAAGAGTGACAAGATTGGAAAAGAGAAAACCAAAAACCATATCCTAAGCAGGGAACAAGGGATGAGCCTCTTCACCTGCTCAATAGCTGTGGGTGGAGTGTGAACCGGGCGATAGTTTAGTCTATCTATTCCAATTGAAAAGAAAAAAATGAAAAGGAGTGAAAAGATTGGAAAAGAGAAAACCGGAAATCATATCCTAAGCAGGGAACAAGGGATGAGCCTCTTCACCTGCTCAATAGATGTGGGTGGAGTGTGAATCAGGCAATAAATAAAATGTAATCTTATCACTACACTATAGATATTTCCATGGAAAATGTTCAGACAAATTACATTCCTTAGTTCCACCTTGTTGAACAACTTTTTTTGTAAATTTTGACTTTGTTAAAAACTAGTTTGTGAAGTCACTGGATTTAACTAATGCTTTTATCCACTGGGCCATGGCTGAATCCAGTGACGTGAGACAAAGAGTTGAGAGTTCAGTACCTGGCTACAGTAGAGGTGAACAAAAATTTAGAGCGTTGAGTTAAAGGGAGATAACTGATATTTAGACATCCAGAAGAGGCATGACAATTAGAACTAGAACAATCTACGACTGTGAATGAACTAAAAGGTTCTGTTTGAAATTCAAATCACCTGAAGAAGGTCAGGGCATACAATGGACATAATGTTATGAATATGACAACAAAGATGAGGACAACAGTCCAAACAATGTAAATAGTGCAAATAATTACAATACCTCATCTCAGAAATACGTACAGATATTGTAGGTGAATATGGCCACAAAGATGAGGACAACAGTCCAAACCATCTAAATAGTGTAAATAATTACAATACCTCATCTCAGAAATATAAACAGATATTGAAAGTGAATATGGCAACAAAGATGAGGACAACAGTCCGAACAATGTAAATAGTGTAAATAATTACAATACCTCATCTCAGAAATACGTACAGATATTGAAGGTGAATATGGCAACAAAGATGAGGACAACAGTCCAAACAATGTAAATAGTGTAAATAATTACAATACCTCATCTCAGAAATATGTACAGATATTGAAGGTGAATATGGCAACAAAGATGAGGACAACAGTCCAAACAATGTAAATAGTGTAAATAATTACAATACCTCATCTCAGAAATATGTACAGATATTGAAGGTGAATATGGCAACAAAGATGAGGACAACAGTCCAAACCATCTAAATAGTGTAAATAATTACAATACCTCATCTCAGAAATACGTACAGATATTGAAAGTGAATATGGCAACAAAGATGAGGACAATGGTCCGAACAATGTAAATAGTGTAAATAATTACAATACCTCATCTCAGAAATATAGGCAGATATTGAAGGTGAATATGGCAACAAAGATGAGGACAACAGTCCAAACCATCTAAATAGTGTAAATAATTGCAATACCTAATCTCAGAAATATGTACAGATATTGAAGGTGAATATGGCAACAAAGATGAGGACAACAGTCCAAACAATGTAAATAGTGTAAATAATTACAATACCTCATCTCAAAAATACAGACAGATATTGAAGGTGAATATGGCAACAAAGATGAGGACAACAGTCCAAACAATGTAAATAGTGTAAATAATTGCAATACCTAATCTCAGAAATATGTACAGATATTGAAGGTGAATATGGCAACAAAGATGAGGACAACAGTCCAAACAATGTAAATAGTGTAAATAATTACAAGACCTCAATTCAGAAATATAGACAAATACAGGTAATGATATCATGGGTTCAATAATAATCCAGTTATAATCCACTTATGAGCACTTTGTTGGAAATACCAGTATTTTCATTGCGGCAGTTGAATTCATTTATAGGTATATGACTAAGTCAATAGCTTAATGAATAAAAATTATCAGTAATTTTACACAAAAATATTTAGTAGCAGCAGTAATATCTTTTCATTTTTATTAGATGAAGCATTATCAGCCATTATTATTAATTTTTGACAAAAATTTAAATTCATCTTCATTTTTTATAAGGTGAAGCACTTTCAATAATTTTTTAATAGCTTTTAAACTTAAGATTATAGGTTAAGATTTTTCAACATAATCTTGTGAATTCACTATCAGTTACATATATCAAATGTTATACAGTGAAAATTTAGGATCAAATTTCAGTCAATATAGACTTATTGTTAATATATAACTTTTAGATCAAATGTTTCAAGTAAAGGACCGTCAACAAGATTCATATTTAACCACTATTTAGCTCTCTTTTTCTGCTAACATTTGAAGGGAAAAACAAATTTAGAGAATGAAGCTCCTTATGTTAAGCAATCTTTAAATTTTTTTTTGATAGTAGTCAAAATCATCAAGTCAATACGAATGACCCTTTACTTCACTGCATAGTATGCACTTTGCCATAACTACATAGAGCTTCGAATTCCAAGTTTTCCTTCTCCAAAACTGGTTGCAATTCAAAGCTATAGAACCCTGTCTGTACTACCATTTCAGTCAGTTTAGTACCATACATGATACATGCTTGGGTGACCATGTCTCAAAAGAGACATGACTGACGATGCAAAAGATTTTCCCACAATAAGTTGCCATTACTTTCTGCAGTAGACCGGTTGCCAACCAAGGCTATAGAATCCAATCTGTTCAACTATTTAACCCATTGCTATAGGGAGAAAAGATGGATTAATACCATTACCAAGGATATTTGCAACAAATTCACCTGAAATTCAAACTCAGCTCTCTGATTAAGTCAATATCCACTGCACCACGTTTCTACTATTTACCTGTCTTTAATAAACAATCATGATTTATTGTGAAAAAGACATGGAGAAATATGGGTAAATTTAGGTTCTGTTCCCTGAAGGCCTTTACCCCTTCAAAACCTTTCAAAAACATTCCAATTTCCGTGCAAATGTATATGCTGAACTCAAATCGTTAATTGTTTATTGAAGAAACCTACCTTTTTTTCATTTTATCAAGCAGAAAAATATGGAACTTCTTGTTGCTGTGTCTCTCACCCCGTAACCACAGTTCAAAAATGTTATTCACTCCAGACTGAATTCATGCGTAGTTTTATGATTTTTCGGTCTTTTTACTTCCATTTTTTGATTAATGCACAGAAAATGAGTTACGAAACCCAACAAATCGCAAAGTAATTGCTAAAAAGGGAGTAAATAGAACGAATTCAGTATCCTACGCCTCAAGTCATTCAGCTGTTAATCAGATATGAGAATGGTGGTAAAGGGTGAGATATAGTCCGATTTATTTCTGGTCGATAACATGAAAAAAAGTACGTTTCTTCTATAAACAATTATCGATTTGACTTCAGCATATACATTTGCACGGAATTAAGGATGTTTTGGAAAGATTTGAAGGGGTAAAGGCCTTCGGGAAACAAAACAAAAATTTACCGAAATATGTATACTGGAAATAAAACTAATTTACAAAACTTTAAGAGAATTAAGAAATCTAAAGTCTTTCGATCCAACTTGCTTTATATTATGAAAAAATGAGTTTAAAAAATACATGTAAATTTTTTGAAAAATATACAAAATTGATGTAAACCTGAAAGGTTATTGTATGAGTAATGACCAAAATGGAGGTTGAGAATAATAGTACATCAACAAGTATAAGACTCGCATGTGATATCTGTCCTTCTGTATGGAAATGAATGTTGGACGATCTCATCAAGGATGAAGGAGAGGATTGAGGCAGCAGAAATGTTGTTCTACAGAAGGATGCTGAGGAAATTGTAGACTGACTATGTGAGCAATAATGGAGTGTTGGAGAGGATAAAATTCATACTTAACATCAGGAAGAGACAGATGAGGTCCCTGGGACATGTAATGAGGAAGAAGGGCCTGGAGAATTTAATACTCACAGGATATACAGAAGGAAAGAGAGTAGGGGAAAGAAGGATGAGATATACTTGATAAGCCAGAGCAAATGGATGCTGGAGTTGGGTTTGGGAAAGATTTTCTTCTTCTATGTGCCATGTCCTTTCAGGACATAGGCGATCATAGCTTTTCACATCTCCCTATCCCTGGTGGCTCTTAGCAGGCTTTCTCCTGTTACTCCACGCAATCCTTGTTCCATTATCTACCTGATTAGGTCTTTCAAATATGTTATCCACTGCTTTCCTCTATCTCTTTTTTTTTCTATCTGGCCTGTTAGTATCAGGTTCTCCAAGCCCTCCTTCCTTATTGCATGTCCCAGGAACTTCAGTTGTCTCTTCCTGATGCTCAGTATTAATTTCCTTTTCGTTTCCTTTCCAAAACCTCATCATTGTTATGTTTGATCCATGATATTTGTAGCATCCTTCTGTAGAACCATATTTCAGTTGCTTCAAGTTTTTCCTTCATCTTCGATAATATTGTCCAGCATTCACTGCCATATTGAAGAATTGGCATCATATAGCAATCCAGTACACTCTGTGATGTCAGTTCTTTAATATGGCAGTGAAGATATCAAGAGGAAAAAAATTTAGAGTGACAAGAGACAGAGCCAAGTGGAAGTCCATGATTGCCTACGTCCTGAAGTGACATGACACATGAAGAAGAAGAATCTGACAGATACAAAAGAAGGTTCTAGCTAAGCATTATATTTATATTATAAATTGAACACCTAACAATTTAATGCTAAAAACATCAGCTACACAAAGTTTGGTGGTCATTGGTTTAGCCGTTCTTGAGTTAGGCAATGACAAATCAAATAAACAGCACTGGCTATTTGATTTATAGTCAATTACCTGTCATCCATCACCATGTTGTGAACATTATAAATTTATTTTCTTCTCAGTGTTAATACATCCAGACCTTAGGGGTTATCTTTAACACTCTCCTTTTCCCTTCTAAATTCAACTTCACACTTTTACACTGTTGATAAAGCTGGAGTATTAACCCCTAATGTAGCAACCATGTCAGCATGAATGTGCTTAGGGGCTACACACTTTTTCTGCAGGTACTTGATAACACCAGTGGGTTACAGCGAGAGAGAAAACTGGGTACATGGGGTACTGAAGAAAGGATAAAAGATGAACGAGATTCAAGAAGATAGATGATGGCTATTGATGTAGCATTTAAAATTTTGGAAATTGTAGCTATTAGGGAAGCAAGTAAGCAGAAGGGAGATCCACAGATGAGAAGTATGAGAAAAAAACTATTTGAATAGAAGTGACAGCTACATTGAAATATTTCAATGGTAAAAGAGTGGGACCTAAATGGCAATTTAGTAGCATTCTTAATTTCACATAATCAAGGCACTAGAGAAGAAAAGCTTATCAGAACAGTTGCCATGGAAATATTTGTAGAAAGGTCAGAGGGAACCCACGTCATGTTGGTGATAAAGTGGCTGAAGTAAAGATGCAAAGTCATAACTTATTATATTGCAGATCCTTCTTATAGATTTTATCGAGAACCTCAAGATGAATCATAGGAGCATCAGATCAGATATGGAAATAGCATTCAATACACAGATGAATGGTAGATTCATAAATGCACAAGATGGATTCTTTTCAAGAAAATCTTTCTGGTCTGACACAGAGACCCAATCTTCCTAGTAGTAGATACAACAACAAATCGAATATACTTGTTCAACTTCAGAAAAATTACAGGATGACTGTATAAGCAGTCAGAGAAGAGCTTTATAGTAGAAATGGTTTCAATGACAGATTCAAGGACTATTGTCCTCATCTTTTTTGTTATTATCGCAACATTTTTGCCTTTCTGCCATCCAGCGCTCATCAAGTGTCTGTCAATTCAGATGAACTTCAAGGAATTTTTAACTAAACTCTTTATTTAATCTACAAAATTGTTCTCATTTTGCTCACAATGTTCTTATTTAATACTGGTCAGTAATTGTTCACCCTGTTTTCAATGAGCCCAAGTACACACTGCCTAATCCCTGAACTGAACTTACAGTTACTATATCACTAAATTCACAAACCAATACTTTAATTCAATACACTATTCCCTTGTAGAGTAGTGAGTACTTGAACTTGGAAATGGAACTAGCAATAACTAAGCAGTACTAAATAAGAAATAGACAAGATATTCTTAGACATAGTCAGCAGAATGCAAATAATTTACACTCACCTGTAGATTAAATTAATATTAAGTAAATAAAGGATTTTAAACTAATTGGAGTAGATAGACTAAACAATTGGAGTAGATAGACTAAACGATCGCCCGGTTCACACTCCACCCACGTCTATTGAACAGGTGAAGAGGCTCATCCCTTGTTTCCTGTTTAGGATGTGGTTTCCGGTTTTTCTCTTTTCCAATCTTTTCACTTTTTTTTTTTTTTATTTAATTTTTTTTTCAATTGGAGTAGATAGACTAAACTATCGCCCGGTTCACACTCCACCCACATCTATTGAACAAGTGAAGAGGCTCATCCCTTGTTTCCTGTTTAGGATGTGGTTTCCGGTTTTCTCTTTTCCAATCTTTTCACTCTTTTCTCTCTTTATTTTTTTTCAATTGGAGTAGATAGACTAAACTATCGCCCGGTTCACACTCCACCCACATTTATTGAACAGGTGAAGAGGCTCATCCCTTGTTTCCTGTTTAGGATGCGGTTTCCGGTTTTCTCTTTTCCAATCTTTTCACTCTTTTCTTTCTTTATTTTTTTTCAATTGGAGTAGATAGACTAAACTATCGCCCGGTTCACACTCCACCCGCATTTATTGAACAGGTGAAGAGGCTCATCCCTTGTTTCCTGTTTAGGATGCGGTTTCCGGTTTTCTCTTTTCCAATCTTTTCACTCTTTTCTTTCTTTATTTTTTTTCAATTGGAGTAGATAGACTAAACTATCGCCCGGTTCACACTCCACCCACATTTATTGAACAGGTGAAGAGGCTCATCCCTTGTTTCCTGTTTAGTATGAGGTTTCGGGTTTTCTCTTTTCCAATCTTTTCACTCTTTTCTCTCTTTATTTTTTTTCAATTGGAGTAGATAGACTAAACTATCGCCCGGTTCACACTCCACCCACATTTATTGAACAGGTGAAGAGGCTCATCCCCTGTTCCTTGTTTAGGATGTGATTTCCGGTTTTTTCTTTTCCATTCTTTTTATCCTTACGTAGCCCCCTGCGCATGAGTGGCGTTATCACCTTGCTTGGGGTGATATGATTAAAGAAAAAAAAAGTAACCACCAATTAGTAATTAATATTTTCTATTTAGGTTTTAAATAGGATATGCAAATAATGTAGTGGCTATCATTGTAAAAAGAGGACTGGCATGTAGAGTTCAAATTCCATTCATTTTCACACAAGCATCCTTAGTATGTGTGTTGTGGTGCAGTAGATATCGACTCGGAATGAGAAATCAGGGAGCCGAGTTCGAATTCCAGTTGAATTCATTGCTTTCACTTACACCCAAATACCCTTGAAAATGGTATTAATCCATCTCTTCCCTCCAGTTATGGGTTAAATAACAGAACAGAGTGAGTTCTTCAGCCTTGGCTGGCAACCAGTCTACCACAGAAAGCAATGGCAACCTACTGCGGGATAATCTTCTGCCCAGTCAGTCATGTCTCTTTTGAGACATGATCACCCAAGCGTGTTTCACGTATGGCACTTAAATGACTGACCCTTAGAATAATATGAATCCATCTCTTCTTCCACTAGCTATAGGTTATCTAGCAGGACATACTGGGCTCCTAGGCTTTGGTTGGCAACCAATCTTGTTGAAGAATAACTTTGAATTCAAATATTCTTTGGGAATTAGCCTGGCAACTCCACACTATAAGACCCTACTTGATATGAAAACCACAACAGCAACACCTTGTGCGGTGCGGCTGTGGGTCTATATATTCCACTGAGAAGGTTAACAGAGAATGAAAGGTTATAAATAAAATAATCCATGAAGAAACATCCAAAGTTTGGAGAAATATTTTCCATAAAATATCGTTTATACTGTTAATATAGTGCCTTTTACTAAATAGTTTATACTGAAATAAAAAATGATTTCATAAAAAAAAAAATGTTTTAAAATTTCCTTTTTCTTCACATCATCCATGATTCAAATCATGCTTCAAATATAACTTTCCTACAGTTTAGGTTTTGAATGTTCCAAAGTACTCCGTAACACGTATAGCTTACAAATGTGGGGTGATGACGACTATTCGTTTCATCTCATCCAAGACTCATAAATGTCCATTTAGAATTCTGGTAAATGGTTGAGTAGATTTCATGCCAGCACATTGAAGATCACATAACATTTGCATATTTTTTGTTTTTATGTTAAAAGTTCATTACTTATGTCAATAAATCTAATATGTTAGAAATCTACATTAAATGGTTTCATTTGTTTTATGGTATATCAACCTTTTCCAGGTTATTTAAAGAGAAAATCTGTAATTTTGATAAACAATAAAAAGGTTGTTGGTTGGTTGTTTTGTTTTTATGGCACATCAACCTCGGCGGGTCATATATTGCCAACTAAATTTTTATTTACTTATTGCTGGTAATACCTTTTTTTTTTCAACAATTTATTGTTGTTTTTATATAAGTTTTGTGTCTAGTAATACTTTTTTCTTTTCCAGTATCAAGATTCATTGGGATTTGTTTTTTTTCAAGAGTAGGGTCCCCAAGTCCTACCCTTGTTATTTAACCCATAACTGGAGGGAAGGGACGAATTTATACCTTTCCCAAGGGTACCAGTGCTTAAGTGAATGCAGGGTATTCAACTGGAATTCGAACTCAGTTCACTGATTTCTCTTTCCGAACTGATATCCACTGCACCACAACACACATCCGTCACTAAATACTTACAGCACCTGGTATTCCCAAGCGGTCACCCATCTAAGTACTGACCAGGCTCAACATTGCTTAACTTTGGTGATCGAGCGAGAACCAGTGTATTCAACATAATATGGGCATAAGCCCAATAAAAAGGTAGATGTAGGTTTAATTTACACAATAAGGAAAAAGGTTGATATAGATTTAGTTTGTATGAAAGTCAAAAAGGTTGATATATGAGGATGAACTGAAAATTTCGTAGGCTGACTATGAAGAAGTGATGCTAAGGTGTGAAATGCATTAATATCAACTCTTCCTATTAATAACTGCATTGTTTTTTTCCAGGTATGAGGCTGGGTTGAAAAGTTGGAAGGCTGACTATAAAGGAGTGATGTTAGAGGTTTGAAATCTTGCATGCATTAATTTCAACTCTTCTTATTAATAACTTTATTATTTATTCCCAGCTAAACTGACATCTGACCTTTCAAAGAGGACTGTTCATCCTGTTAGTCAAAGAAGTGATCAATTGTGAATTTGATATTATCATCATCATTGCAATACTGGTTCCTAGCCAAGTATTTCTTTGTATTGGGGAAAAGAGGTCAGGTCAGGTCAGGTCAGGAGAATAGGGAGGGTGATAAATTGTAGAAGCTTTTTTTTTAAGGAAGAGACAGCTGAAGTTTCCAGGACATGTAATGAGGAAGAAGGCTTAGAGAATCTGATACTCACAGGGTGAATAGAGGGAAAGAGAGACAGGGAAATCTTCAATAGACGTGGGTGGAGTGTAAACCGGGCAATAGTTTAGTCTATCTAGTCCAATTGAAAAATAAACAAAAAAGAAAAGAATGAAAAAGTTTGGAAAAGAGAAAGCCGGAATCCACATCCTAAACAGGAAACAAGGGATGAGCCTCTACACCTGTTCAATAGACGTGGGTGGAGTGTGACCATTTTTTTTTTTAAGAACGCTCTTGTAACGGTGTTTTATTTGAACGTTCACGTGGCAGAGAATTTATGAACGCGCATTGTTTAAATTTAAACGAATTATGACGTTTTCATCTATGGTTGTATGAACCTAAGAGGTATTTCTTAGTGTGGATGTATTTGGTCATAATTTCTGTTCTTTCATTTAACAGTTCATCTTTGTTTGGGTATGTCATAATTTCTAATTTTTCTTCTTGGCACAGTCTACATATTTGTCCACCATTGTAAGGCTTGGCTGTTTTTACAATGCTCCAAGTTATGTGTGGATCTTTTTCATATTTTGATTTTTTTTATTAAAAAGAAAAACGGTAAAAGGTAAAATCAGTTATTAAAAATCGCCTGAAGACACCACTCACGGTAGAAACCTGGATAGCAAAATAACTCGTTTAAAAATGAAAAAAAAAAAAATATATATATATATATATAGTTTAATTATTGAAAAAAAAAAGACTATCTACTCAAATACAAGTATACATTAAAAATAACGTTCAAATATATATATTCTAAACATATACTGTTAAATATAACAGACAATGAATGTCTATTATGTTTAATCATGAGCCATTCTAAACATCATATTTTGGCATTAATTTCAGATGAAAATTAAGACAAAAATTGTACAACATTTGGATATTTTTTTATTATGCTGGTTCTAAGCTTTCGGCTCACATGAGCCATCTTCAGAGAGGTTACAGGGATGTTAACATAAAGACATCTACCATCAATGATGACATTATCTTGTGTTGACATTGTTATGCTACGATAACAGTCACCTAATAGCAGACACAGGTTGTAAATTTGTAATGCAGTTCTATGACATCACACCACATGAGAGACTGAAATGTTAACAGAACCATATGTCTTAATGAAATGTAATGTGTTGTGACTAGATTGAAATGTGATTTTATTGAGTGTGGGTTGTTTTGATTTAATGTAGATGGCCTCTAATATCTGAAGGGTTTTTTTTTACATCAGATATTGGATGCCATCTACTTTAAATCAAAGCAACCCTATCTTGACAAAACACAAAGAATAAGCTACAAAGTTATTTGTCCTGATCTAGCATCTCAACATCAGTCACTTTCTCAATGCCATAGCATAGTTTCCCTGTACCTTTTCTCTAAATATTTTCAGTGTAATTGTCCTGAGGAGCTTGTCTTTTTAGTACATTTAGTACACAAATTTAATTTAAACTAAAAAGAAGAGTTGACAGTGTTATTAGTCCTGACTTGCCATCTCATCGTTAGTCTCTTTCCCACTGCTATAATATAGCTTCCCTGTGCCTTTGCTATAAATATTCAATAATTTTGTTTTTAAAAATACTGATTTATCCATCCATGCAGTGAATCCCGCTGTAAAATCTAACTTGGTGCTTATTCTATATATTTAGAGATTCTTGATAAAATATGATCTGCAATATTCCTGGCCCTGACCTGGCATCTCTATTTTAGTCCCTTTCCCACTATTGTAACATAGCTTCGCTGTGCCTTTTCTGTAAATATTTTCACAGTAATTGCCTTGATAAACTTTTTTTCTTTGGTACATTGACTATGGATGTGCATTGTGGTGCAGTGGATATCAGCTCGGAATGAGAAATCAGAGAGCTGAGTTCAAATTCCAGTTAAATTCATTCCATTCACTTATGTGAAAATACCTTTGGAAAAGGTATTAATGTCTCTTTTCCTTTCATGTATGAATTAAATAGCAGGACAGATTGTGTTCTAGCCTTGGTTGGCAACTAGTCTACTGCAGAAAGTAATGGCAACCAACTGTGGGAAAATCATGCCCAATCAGTCATGTATCTTGTAAGACATGATCACCTAAGTGTGTATCTCGTATGGCACTTAACTGACTGACATTGACTACACAGAGTTAATCTAGGTACTAGATTGGCAGCTAGGTCTCATCATTTTACTCTTGGAATTGCTACAAGTTACCATAAGTTCTATGCTAACAGGTTTTTCTCTTGCACTTATCACTTGTGAAACTATCTTCCAGCTTATTGCTTTCTTGTAAACTATGATCTTCAAAAATTTAAATTCAATGTTGATTGTCATCCTCTGTCTTGTTAAATCCTGTTCTTTTATTCTCCTTACTTCTCAATGGCATTTTCTCAGCTTCTTTCACTCAGTAATGCCTTGCGTCTTAGTGACTTTATCACCTTGCTTGAGGGGAAATGATTATAACACAATGCAAAAAAGAAAGCTAATAGAGTTATATTATAATTTATTTAGAATTACCTTTCATAGGGGTGTAAGTTATGAAGCCCTATTAGAATTAAATTATAGGAGTATAAGTTATGAAACCCCATCAAAATTAAATTATGGGAGTGTAAGTTTTGAAACCCTATTAAAATTAAATTATAGAAGCCTAAGTTATGAAGCCCCATTAAATTATAAGGCTGTAAGTCATGAAGCCCTATTAAAATTAAATTATAGGGGTGTAAGTTATGAAGCCCCATTAAAATTATAGGTGTGTAAGCTATGAAGCACCATTAAAATTAAATTACTAAATGATCACACACACAAATTAAAAGCTACCAGCAGACTTGTTACATACACTCATACCAATCAGTTAAGTGAAATGTTTTATTTGGATAATAAATGTTATAATTAGATAAATAAATTATTTTATTTAAATTTTTCATGGTGATCTTATCATAACTGATTGCTGTATTTATTAAAAGAATATTCTCTTCTTTATAAATGCTATAATGCTACAGGATATTAAATGATTCAACTTTCAAACACTTTTTAGGAATGATGGTGGAATGGTTTTTTGTTGTCTACTACATGGTTTTCCAATGCAGAGTTTTCTTCTTCTAGATTGGAGTAGACAGACGAAACTATCGCCCGGTTCACACTCCACCCACGTCTATTGAACAGGTGAAGAGGCTCATCCCTTGTTTCCTGTTTAGAATGTGGTTTCCGGTTTTCTCTTTTCCAATCTTTTCACTCCTTTACCTTTTTTTTTCAATTGGAGTAGATAGACTAAACTATCGCCCGGTTCACACTCCACCCACATCTATTGAACAGGTAAAGAGGCTCATCCCTTGTTTCCTGTTTAGAATGTGGTTTCCGGTTTTCTCTTTTCCAATCTTTTCACTCTTATGTAGCCCCCTGCGCATCAGTGGTGTTACCGCCTTGCTCGGGGTGATATGATTAAAAAAAAAATGTTGCCACCTAAGAGTAGAGAATCCAGTCTCTGGAGGACAAAAATGGATTCAACCCTTTCTCAAGAGTATTAGTGCAAAAATGAACAAAACAGACTAGTATGGAACTTGAACAGGAGTCATCAATTCTACTTTATGCACTAATATCAGTTGCACTAACCACACATGTAATATTAACCATGAAAAAAAAGTTTCCAAATCATAGAAACCCTAACCGTAAAATACCTAAATCCAAAACTAAACAAAATCTTCTTCAATGTTAGAACAACATTTTTGAATGTATTCAACATCTGATGATACATTTACCTAATTTTGCCATGTATATATCTGTAACTTCAACATCATGGCTACACAAAGTTTTAACAATATTTGAATCTAGAAGAGATGACATGTCAGTGTTACCTTGGTGGGAGAAAATTATCAAAATCATGGGTGAAAGTGCTTGATCACAAACATTTCGACATGATTTTTACATGTTATACCCAAACATATACCCTCTTGCATGTGAAATACAAAAACATCATCTATTGTTCTTAATGAAACATATATCAATAAAAATCTGTTATTTAAATGCCCCAACATACATATATTATTGTTATCCTGTTATAATAGTCTTAAAATCAGGAACAGAAATTATAAATAAAATCAATAAAATCTCAAAAATAACATTATTGTATAAAATTTACAGACATATTTAACATTTTTATTTAATGAAATTTAAACAGTAGTACTTAAAATTCCGAATGATATTTATAAATGGCAAAAATCATGGAAGATAATGTTTATGACGGATGAAAACCAAACTTCAAAAGTGAGTTTTCTTCTCATGCACTCAATATTTTTTTTCTCTTTTGCTGGGATTTGACTTCTTGAGAAAGTAAACTGAAGGCCACACATGTCATGTGAGAAAAGATTAAATTCATAAAGAGTTGGAGCATACTGCAATTTATAAATAAAGAAGGACATTCATCCACTGTATGCTATCAGCGAAAATGTTAAGGAGATTAAAGAGAAGAGATGGACAGCAGGTCCCAAGTTCACTAAATCTTTTCACACTCCCTAACATATTTTCAGTATCACCCACAGAGCCTTAAAAAGAAAAAAAAAGAAAGTAATGATGCCTTCCAACTCCACTTTACTTGCAATTCTGTACCTTTAAAGACGTATCTGAAGTGGAGAGGCTCTGAAGAAATTGTCCTAAATTTGTGATGCTTACTGAACAGTTGTAAAATATAAAGAAACAAAAAAATGACTTGTTTGACAAAAATAGAATGAAAGATAAACTAACCTGAAATTATCAATGGAATTACTTCACTTTACACAGAAGAACTAAAAAAATAATCTTAAATATATTTTGTCACAGTGTTTTAGTTTTCCAACATAACTTATTTAACTAAAATAGCAACAACAAAAAAACTGAATTCTGAATGTTTTACTCATCTTCACTGTCACATTCACATTTTGGCAGTCGTTGTGTTGCTGTGGATATCAGCCTGGAACGAGAAATTGAAGAGCTGAGTTTGTATTCCAGTTGAATTTGTTGTATTCACTTACATGTAAATACCCTTGGGAATGATATTAACCTGTCTCTTCTCCCTCTTGCTATGAGTTAAATAGCAGGACAGATTGACTTCTATAGCCTTGGTTGGCAACCTGTCTACTGCAGAAAGTAATGGCAATCTACTGCAGGCAGTGATGTCTTTCAAAACAAGATCCCCTAGGCATGTATCACGTATGGCACTCATTTGACTGACTGAATATAATAGTTGGAAACATAAGTAAAGCTTCTACTGGGCATAAAGTTGGAGATCGTTTTCCTATTTTTATGAAGTAATAAACTGATCCCCCACTAATTACTACTTATTAATGTAATAATATAATCTGTATCTTCTCCATCCAGCTAAGGGTTAAATAGCATGACAGATTGGTTTCTACAGCTTTGGTTAGCAACTAGTCTACTGCAAAAAGTAATGGCAACCTACTGCAGAAAAATCCTTTGCCCAGTCAGTGATGTCTCTTTTGAGACATGATTGCCCAACTGAGTATAACATATGGCACTTAACTGACTGACATTAAAGCCTTCTTCAGGTGATATTTTATACCAGACTCTTTATTTAGTCTACAGGGATAGAGTGTTAGAATTCCCTGTACTATGCTTTTGGATATCTCAGTTTTAACAAATATCACCTGAAGAAGGCCAGAGAATACAATGTCTGAAACATAGTGAATATAACAATAAAGAGAAGTATACAAACAATGTAAATAGTGAAAATACTTACAATACCACATCTCAGAAATATAGATAGATCTTGAAGAAGGCTGGAGTGTACAGCAGCCGAAGCATAATGAATGTAACAATAAAGATAAGGACAACAGTCTGAACAATGTAAATTGTAAATAATTACAATACCATGTCTCAGAAATATAGGCAAAAACAAAAAAAAAATGTTTATACTTGATATATTCTGTGAGGGGATAATCAGGGCAAAGAATAGTGCAAGAATAATACTTAACACTGAAGATATAGGGATAGGGATTTATTATACCACAGTACAATAAACCAATAGACAATACAAGGACACCAATGAATAGTAACAGGTATAACAATCAAGTAGACAATGTCTCTGTCTAGGACATGTGTGTTCGTCTAGTGAAGAACGATTTCATCTAGTGACGTATGGTCTCGGCTAGTGACGATGACTCTGTAGTTCGCTCTAGTCCCAGTCTTTTATAGATCAGACCATATCCATTCCAAGGTAGAACAGGACATTCCTCTACAACAATACTGAATGCAGCATTACAATATAGACAAATTCCAAGAAGGACAAGGGTTTTATAGCAGTGGCCGATGTGATATAACTAGGTTTTAAGCAGGTTGTGTCTTTTGGGTGTGGAATTAGTATGATGGTTAGAGACTTGGAATAAGAAGTGAGTGGAGTTCAAATTTCAACTGAGCTCATTACATTCACTTTCTTACAAATAGCCTTCAGAAAGCTATAAATTCATCTCGTCTCCTCCGAGCTATAACTTATGTACCAGAACAGATTGAGCTTTTTAGCTGTAGTTGGCAACAAGTACAGACTTTTGATGGATTTGTTTTTTATGGATTATCAACACTTTATGAGAATTACTTAGAGCCAAAGCATATTTTAGATAGTAAAAACAATTTCTTTTTTGTTTGCAAGTGATTATTTTATTAACAATATTTTTAGAATAACCATGATTTTTCTATATACAAGTCCTGCTATTTAACCTATAAATGGGGGAGAAGTGATGATGCATACCTTTCCCAAGGATATTTACACATAAGTAAATGAAATAAATTTAAACAATCTAAGGTATGCAGATGATACAGTGCTGATAGCAGACACAGAAAAGAAACTACAAGACCTCCTACAGAAGGTAGCTAAAGAGAGTGACAAGAAAGGACTACAAATAAATTGCAAAAAAACCAAATACATGGTCATCAGTAAAAAGGGCAGTCCAATATGCCAAATACAAGTCAGGGATATTAAAATCAAGCAGGTACAAAAATTCAAATACCTGGGAAGTGTTATCACAGAAGATGGAAAGTGTGACACAGAGATCCAAAGGCGAATTGGCATGGTAAAGGAAGCATTCCAGAAGTTGAGTAAAGTATTAAGAAACAGGACAATTTCGTTAGAAACAAAGAAAAGAGTTGTTGTCAGTTCTTAAATATGGCTTTGAATGCGGGACAATATGATCAAAGATGAAGGAAAAACTTGAAGCAACTGAAATGTGGTTCTACAGAAGGATGCTGCGAATATCATGGATCGAGCATATGAGCAATGATGAGGTTTTGGAAATGATGGAAACAAAAAGGAAATTAATACTGAGCATCAGGAAGAGACAGCTAAAGTTCCTGGGACATGCAATGAGGAAAGAGGGCTTGGAGAACCTGATACTAACAGGCCAGATAGAGGGAAAAAGAGACAGGGGAAAGCAATGGATAACATATTTAAAGGACCTAATCAGGTGGATGATGGAATGAGGGTTGCATGGTGTAACAGGAGAAGGCATGCTAAGAGCCACCAGGGATAGGGAAATGTGGAAAGCCATGATCGCTTACGTCCTGAAGGGACAGGGCACATAGAATAAGAAATGAAATAAATTTGACTGTAATTTGAACACGGCTCTCCAATTTCTCATACTATCCATCAAACAACTTGTATAGTAGCCAATATATAAAGACAACTCTAAATTCAAAATCATACGTTGCTCTTTCAGGGCACATACTTGATCTGGAACTAAAGTCTGCTCAGTATATAAATCGCTGGTTGGCTATGCAGATATTGAAAAAGCCCAAATGTGTCCGAGTAGATGGGCATGCTCAGAAACGATCAGTTGCGCCAAAGATGAGAAATCACACTGCTTTGCAGTGTGCCTTCTTTAAGTTGATCAGCTTTGATGATGGGTCACCTTTTTTTTTAAACAATGGTTAAGCATTTGGTACAGGAAGTGGTAAAAATGACGACAGTGCTGAGACACCAAAACAAGTCACATTAGAATTATTATAAGGAAACATATAATAATGTCTAAATATAGTTTTATTACAGAAATAACATTATCAGCAAGAGAATTAGATTTGAACAATTTTTATAAAAGCAGAAACTTCCAAAACATAAAAATTATGAAAATGTTAAACAGAATTATAAAGGTAATCATGTTAAGACGATAGAAATTAGCGAATTATGATAGAATAAAAGCCAAAAAAGAAAATATGTCGTTTATTATTTTCAAGAAATGAATATTCCTTTTGTTCTATAACAGATGTTACATTTCCATACATATTTCATGCACTGATTGTATGAACTATTATGAAACAGAAGTAATATATTATTACACAATCACTGTCCCATAATAATTATTACATTTGCATGTATGTTTGTTTGTTCCTGTTTAATGGCCTATCAACATCTAAAGGGTCATTTAAGACCAGAAACATATTTTTATTTTAAATCACAGTTGTTGGTAACATTTATCATTCAAAAAAGTTTTGTTGGTAATATTTTTCATTCAAAAACGTTTTGTTGGTAAATACTTTCATAGCATTTTGACCCCGGTTTGGGGGTTAACTATTTACCTATAGTTGGGATCCTAACAGGTGCTACCACCCTGGGTCAGGGCAGACCTGGGAACAACAGCAATTAAGAGGTGGTTCCACGCTCCTCACAACCTCCCAATCAGGATGCAGTTTATGGTCATACCAGGACCAATTTGCATGTATATTTCATACTCTAAATCTACCAACTATTATGGGACAGAGGTAGTGTAACATAAATAATACTTTCACCTTTTCATTTAGAAAACAGTTAAAAAGTTGTTTTCAAGTTGTCATTTATAGCAAGAGCAGTCAAGTTGTGGCATGTGAACTGCATCTGGCTTTTGTATGTTTGATGTCCTGTTTGTAGAAATATGTTGGTTGGGCTTCTTTCTATATTACACTTAATAAAAAAAATGTAAATTACAAAAATTGTCAGTTTTATGCTTATTCATATTGTTTATTATTTATATGAATTATTTTTTTATTTTTTGGCAATTCAGTTTTATGCTACGGAAATGCAAATTTGTATAATTTTCTGTTCTTCCCATGAATCAATCACTGTAGATATACACAATATTGAAACAATCATCAATCAATATTTGCAAGTATTTCATACACACACACTTGAATCCAAAAAGAAACAGCTTGATGGTAAAATTCCAAAGGAGATCCTATCAATATTAATTGTTAAAAATGAATTATTAAACCCGATCAAGCTTAAGGACTCAATGCAAATCAAAATTATCTATTTACAGAGCCAATATGTATTTTATTATTTATATATAAAAAAATTTGAAGTTTATGATTGAATGATCATTTCCGTGAATCTGACTGCTGCTTTACCAATTACGTTTTATATATATATATATATATAGTATATCGAGGCAGCAAGTAATTTTCTAAACATATGCTGTTAAATATAAGAGACAATGAATGTTTATTATGTTTAATCATGAACCGTTCTAAACGTCGTATTTTTGCTTTAATTTCAGTTGAAAATAAAGACAAAAATTCTCCAACATTTGGATAATTATTTATTGGTTTTCTTCTAAGCTTTCGGCTCGCATGAGCCATCTTCAGAGAGGTCGTTTAAACTGAAATATTATAAAATCCACCATCACCGACGATTTTATTTTGTGTTGACATAAAACTCCGCTTGGCAACGGCAATAGTTACCAAAAATAATAAACGCAGTTCTTAAGTTTGCGATGCGGTTTTATGACGTCACACTGCGGGATAGCGCGAAATGACAACAAAACCATGTAGTCAAATGCAATGTAATATGTTATTTCCTGTTTTAAAGTTGATTTTATTGAGTGTTGGTTGTTTTGATTTGATGTACATGGCCTCCAATATCTGCAGGTTCCTCTTACTGTGTGTATGAGTAAGGATCACCATATTGTTGACCAAAATATATATATATATTAACTGAAATTGTAGGAGGATTTGGAATAATTAGATAATTCATCAAGTTTTTATTAGACCTCAACAGAATGCAGAAGGCAATGAACGGCCGTTTTGTCCGTTATTTAAGACTCATCAGCAGTGTGCATCTACTACCAAGAATTGAAACCCAGACAGTTGAGTTATTAAGCAGACATAATACCAACTGTACCACGGGTGTGTGCGCGCGCACACACACACACACACACACACGAATAAATACATATTATAGTAGAGAGGATAAAAATTAACCATAAACATTGGAAACAGTAAAATTAAGAAGAGCTATACAATATACAACAGAAAAATCAAGGTTAAGACTTAACCCTTCATTGGCAATCTTTAATACTAATATGCAGAAGAAGATTAGAAATACTAGAGGCATTACTAAAAGAAAGAGAAGTCCTACACTTAATGACATCAATTATGAACATGGTAACAATGTGCTTACCGTATTTAGAATTTAACATACACAAGACTCTATATACATAAACTTTACACATGTTTATTTACAAGTAAAACAAAATTTATTCTTGATAATGGCTGAAAGTATAGCCGAAAGCACTCAAAAATACAAAACCTTCAGACAATTCTGATATAATTGTAATTCTGAAAGGAAAAAATAAGAACACATGAAAAATTATATAAAAAAACCTAATGATAATACTTTGTTTTGAATGAAACCTGCATATATATATATGTGTGTGTGTGTGTAGGTATCTACAAATAAATACATAATGGTCTTTATTATAAAAGAGAGGATAAAAATTAGCCATAAACATTGGAAACAGTAAAATTAAGAAGATCTATACAATATACAACAGAAAAATCAAGGTTAAGACCAATCAGTACAGAGATTTTTTTTTCTGGTCAGAAAATTACAGTGATACTTACAAAGTTTGCAGCCACAATAGTTTATGATCACAACTCAAAGCAAAACAACTTCCACTGAGCCTGCAATATTATTGGAAAAGTAAGAGAAAGTTCAATCAATACAAAGCTAAAGGAAATATCTATTCAGGCTGAATTGATCTCTCTTTGGAAATTCTGGCTGCCTTCCAAGCCATAGCAGTGCAGATCTGTTCAAATCATTGGAATAAAAGGGAAAATGCATAAGATAACAACTGTAAACTGTTCCTCGTTGCCCTACACAGTAAAAGGGCATCCTACAAGGTTTGGCATGATGGGAACGTTGGCAAGGCCTATCGACAAAACACATGAAAGAAGCCTGCTGCAATGAACAATTGTTTATATAAACCAATCTATGAATGGACAGACATGCAAGTACCTGCAAAATCATCTACTTATAATGAATATTATAAGTATCAGAATATATATATATATATAATGTATATAAGCACACACACACACACACACACACACACACACACACACACACACACACACATATATATATTTTTTTATATTTCATGACCATTCACTTTTTCATTGCACTTCTTTACACTATCTTACCATTTTCTTTAATTTCAACCAATCAGAAACAAAATCTCATTTCTTGTTTTTAATACAATAAAAAATTCCCTTCTTTTAAATAATTTATGAGCCAATATAACAACAGAATTAAATCATATATCATTTTACTATTAACTGATTAACAAATTCAGTTTATAAAAAAAATGTTGTGTCTGTAACATTTTTTTATAAAATACAGTTATATAATAAAAAGGGGGGATTATTTTTTATCACAAATTAATGAGATTATATTATTTTCTATAATTCACATTAATAAAGAGTAAATGCTATTTAGTTTTACTTTGTCGGGCTATGATATTGTATTATCATGTTTCTTAAGTGGGTTTGATAATTATTTACAACTTTCCAATAATACCAAAATCTCTATAAATGTGTGTGTGTGTACGTGTGTGTATATGTGTGTGTGTAGATATATATATATATATATTAGTAAATTAGATAATATATAAATAGTAAATTAGATGCCAAAAAGAAGTTATTTTCTTTTAATAATAAATAATCTGTAAGTCATGTAATAATATTATATATAATGTGTGTGTGTGTATATTTGGTTATGACCTCAAATAAATGAATTAATCTTTATATTATTACATGACTTACAGATTATTTATTATTAAAAGAAAATAACTTCTTTTTGGCATCTAATTTACTTTTGATCTCATGAATGTTTCGTTTGAAGTGATGAGAATTAACTTTTGTTGTAGTCATCTGGAAAATTTTCTAGCTTGGGTTGGAGAAAGGGATACAGTTTCAAGCATTATATATATATATATATATATATATATATATATATATATATATCTGATTACAACATGAGCCACTATAATTTTTATGCTTTTTGCTATCAGCAATTACAGATTTTCAAACCAGAACGGCAACTTTTCTTTGCAAAAGCAATCTCTGTCTGCATCTATATAATCAAGTTATCATCAAATAATTGAACTCAGAATCTTCAATAAAATCAATACCGTAATATGAATACTTTTTTCTTTTGAATGTGAAATGTAAAAAAAAAAAATCAGGTGATTTAAAAAAAAAATGAAATTTTGAATGTACATTTATGAATCTCTGAACAAATTTCAAGAAAAAGACTCAAATGAACATGAAATACAAATAAAGATAAAACAAAATGCAAAACTGATAAAAAATGGCATTGCCACATAACAAAGATAAATGCCTTCAGTGTGAAAAAAAAAAGCATATTTAAGTCTCACCTGTCATTTGGGGACAAGAATATAATGATTGCATCTTTGTATAGAGGTGATTAATCCCAACCCCTAAAAAAAAGGGGGTCATGTGTTTACTTTAATTATATAGCTATTATTTACTCCAGGGCAAACCAGACCTGTGTCTACTATTTTTGACACTGGAGACAACCAGACATGCATATACCATTTTCGACTCTGGGGCAAACCAGACCTGTGTATACGGTTTTGACTTAAGGACAAACCAGACGTGGGTATGCCGTTTTTGACCCTGGGGCAAACCAGACCTGTGTATATGGTTTTTGACCCTGGGGCAAACCAGACTCGTGTATTTGGTTTTTGACTCTGGGGCAGACCAGACCCGTGTATTTTGTTTTTGACTCTGGGGCAGACCAGACCCGTGTATATGGTTTTTGACTCTGGGGCAAACCAGACCAGTGTATATGGTTTTTGACCCTGGGGCAAACCAGACCAGTGTATATGGTTTTTGAACCCGGGGCAAGCCAGACCCGTGTATATGGTTTTTGACGCCGGGGCAAACCAGACCCGTGTATATGGTTTTTGACTCTGGGGCAAACCAGACCGATGCATGCTTATCTATTGTTTCCCAAATGATAGAATTTGGAATTAAAAAGTTTGGAAAAGGTTGATATGTCATAAAACAAACAAATCAAATCTATATTTAAATATATCTATGCAAATAGTATAACTGCATCCTACATATAATAAAAGAGAAAAGGATGTAGAGAGCCATGATAACTTACATCATGAAGGGATATTGCACAAAGAGATTTTACATACTAGTATTATCAGAAACAAATTGTCTCTTGATGGCTTAAATAGTTAACTCCGTTTTTAGATTAATCAACTTCTAAATCCTCTCATAAAAACAGTTGTCTTACAAAGAAACAAATACAGTTGCATCAATGCTTTTCTTAATTCAAAGGAACATTTTAAAAATAAGTTTATGGTCCAACTATGTATGAATTGTCAATAATTATTTAAGCGTAGTTGTTTTATCACAATGCAATATTTTTTGTCAAAATATTATTGCTTCTTGTCATAATAAATCATTATTGTTGCCTATAAATGCATTATCGTCATGATGAATGATACACAGAGAAGAATGAGCGCTTAATATATTTATTAATATGATTTATCTATGAGCCATCCCATTGGTTAGAGTGCTGAAGGGGTGCTAGTTACTCTATGACAATAACACTATCAGTTACAAAAAAAACTAGCAAGCAACAAACATCTTCAACTAAATAATCTAAGAATTTCCAAGTGTGTTACTGTCAATTATTATTTTTGTTAATTTGTTATCTAATTTTATTTAATCTTAATTCCTGTGTTGTTTTTTTTCTCTTTTTTCAAATAAGAACACACAGATTTTAATTCCACAGTCTTTAGTAAGTCACAGGGCTCAGGAAAAAATAAACTTCTGTTGAAATTCAAACTCAATAAAAGCATAATTTGAAATAAGTGCTGCCTTACCAATTACTCAACCAGCAGGAGTCATCCAAACCTAGTGATATAACAATATTGCTTGTTTCATTGAATGTCAAAATGTTACCATCATTGTTTAGATTACACTAGTAGTATTAGATGTAATACTATTAGAATTCCTTAGAAAAAGCATTGTTCATTAATAATTATTAATGCATTTTCTTTTAATTATATTAAAATCATTTCATCCTAATCCTGTGATTTAAAAAAGTTGTTTTTTTATAGTGATTCACACAGTTTGAATCTCAGATCAAGTAAGAAACAAAACTTAAAAATAAAGGAGAAATCTTTCGCAAGAATTGAACTCACATATTTTATCCTTCAGAGATTGCCCTCATGTGAGAGATGGCATTGTTGAAAAAAATCTGTAATGTTGCTATAAAAACGGAGATCAAATTTAAGAAGTAATAATACTTCAGATGGTTAAGACTATTACATCTTATTACTACTGGTTGTAAAGAAGCAAGAGAAATAAGATGAAAGAAATACGAGTCAAAAATGAATAATAATGACAATGCTTCATCTAAGGGATTCACACAACATAAGACTATTACATCTTATTACTACTAGTTGTAAAGAAGCAAGAGAAATAAGATGAAAGAAATACGAGTCAAAAATGAATAATAATGACAATGCTTCATCTTAGGGATTCACACAACATAAGGCTATTACATCATATTACTACTAGTTGTAAAGAAGCAAGAGAAATAAGATGAAAGAAACACGAGTCAAAAATGAATAATAATGACAATGCTTCATCTAAGGGATTCAACACAACATAAGACAATTACATCTTATTACTACTAGTTGTAAAGAAGCAAGAGAAATAAGATGAAAGAAATACGAGTCAAAAATGAATAATAATGACAATGCTTCATCTAAGGGATTTGTACATCATAAGACTATCACATCTTATTACTACTAGTTGTAAAGAAGCAAGAGAAATAAGATGAAAGAAATACGAGTCAAAAATGAATAATAATGACAATGCTTCATCTAAGGGATTAACACAACATAAGACTATCACATCTTATTACTAGTAGTTGTAAAGAAGCGAGAGAAATAAGATGAAAGAAATACGAGTCAAAAATGAATAATAATGACAATGCTTCATCTAAGGGATTTGTACATCATAAGACTATCACATCTTATTACTACTAGTTGTAAAGAAGCAAGAGAAATAAGATGAAAGAAACACGAGTCAAAAATGAATAATAATGACAATGTTTCATCTAAGGGATTCACACAACATAAGACAATTACATCTTATTACTACTAGTTGTAAAGAAGCAAGAGAAATAAGATGAAAGAAATACAAGTCAAAAATGAATAATAATGACAATGCTTCATCTAAGGGATTCACACAACATAAGACTATCACATCTTATTACTACTAGTTGTAAAGAAGCAAGAGAAATAAGATGAAAGAAACACGAGTCAAAAATGAATAATAATGACAATGCTTCATCTAAGGGATTCACACAACATAAGACAATTACATCTTATTACTACTAGTTGTAAAGAAGCAAGAGAAATAAGATGAAAGAAATACGAGTCAAAAATGAATAATGACAATGCTTCATCTAAGCGATTCACACAATATAAGACTATCACATCTTATTACTAGTAGTTGTAAAGAAGCGAGAGAAATAAGATGAAAGAAATACGAGTCAAAAATGAATAATGACAATGCTTCATCTAAGCGATTCACACAACATAAGGCTATTACATCTTATTACTACTAGTTGTAAAGAAGCAAAAGAAATAAGATGAAAGAAATACGAGTCAAAAATGAATAATAATGATAATGCTTCATTTTAGGGATTTACACAACATAAGACTATTACATCTTATTACTACTAGTTGTAAAGAAGCAAGAGAAATAAGATGAAAGAAATACGAGTCAAAAATGAATAATAATGACAATGCTTCATCTAAGGGATTCATCCAACATAAGGCTATTACATCTTATTACTACTAGTTGTAAAGACGCAAGAGAAATAAGTTGAAAGAAATACGAGCCAAAAATGAATAATAATGACAATGCTTCATCTTAGGGATTCACACAACATAAGACTATCACATCTTATTACTACTAGTTGTAAAGAAACAAGAGAAATAAGTTGAAAGAAATACGAGCCAAAAATGAATAATAATGACAATGCTTCATCTTAGGGATTCACACAACATAAGACTATCACATCTTATTACTACTAGTTGTAAAGAAGCAAGAGAAATAAGATGAAAGAAATATGAGTCAAAAATGAATAATAATTCCAATGCTTCATCTAAGAGATTCACCCAACATAAGACTATTACGTCTTATTACTACTGGTTGTAAAGAAGCAAGAGAAATAAGATGAAAGAAATACGAGTCAAAAATGAATAATGACAATGCTTCATCTAAGCGATTCACACAACATAAGACTATTACATCTTATTACTACTAGTTGTAAAGAAGCAAGAGAAATAAGATGGAAGAAATACGAGTCAAAAAAGAATAATAATGACAATGCTTCATCTAAGGGATTAACACAACATAAGACTATTACATCTTATTACTACTAGTTGTAAAGAAGCAAGAGAAATAAGATGAAAGAAATACGAGTCAAAAATGAATAATAATGACAATGCTTCATCTTAGGGATTCACCCAACATAAGACTATTACATCTTATTACTACTAGTTGTAAAGAAGCAAGAGAAATAAGATGAAAGAAATACGAGTCAAAAATGAATAATGACAATGCTTCATCTAAGCGATTCACACAACATAAGGCTATTACATCTTATTACTACTAGTTGTAAAGAAGCAAGAGAAATAAGATGAAAGAAATACGAGTCAAAAATGAATAATAATGACAATGCTTCATCTAAGGGATTCACACAACATAAGACGATTACATCTTATTACTACTAGTTGTAAAGAAGCAAGAGAAATAAGATGAAAGAAATACGAGTCAAAAATGAATAATAATGACAATGCTTCATTTTAGGGATTACACAACATAAGATTATTACATCTTATACTACTAGTTGTAAAGAAGCAAGAGAAATAAGATGAAAGAAATACGAGTCAAAAATGAATAATAATGACAATGCTTCATTTTAGGGATCCACACAACATAAGACTATTACATCTTATACTACTAGTTGCAAAGACGCAAGAGAAATAAGCTGAAAGAAATACGAGCCAAAAATGAAGCACATGACAATGTCATCTAAGAGATTCACCCAACATGAGACTATTACGTCTTATTACTAGTAGTTGTAAAGAAGTTAGAGAAATAAGATGAAAGAAATACGAGTCAAAAATGAATAATGACAATGTTTCATCTAAGCGATTCACACAATATAAGACTATTACATCTTATTAACAATAGTTGTAAAAAGCAAAAGAAATAAGATGAAAGAAATACGAGTCAAAAATGAATAATAATGACAATAACAATGCTTCATTTGTAGGATTTACACAACATAAGACTATTGTCTTATTACTACTAGTTGTAAAGAAGCAAGAGAAATAAGATGAAAGAAATACGAGTCAAAAATGAATAATGACAATGCTTCATCTAAGCGATTCACACAAATATACACATCTTATTACTACTAGTTGTAAAGAAGCAAGAGAAATAAGATGAAAGAAATACGAGTCAAAAATGAATAATGACAATGCTTCATCTTTAGAATTCACACAATATAAGACTATTACATCTTATTACTACTATTGTAAAGAAGCAAGAGAAATAAGATGAAAGAAATACGAGTCAAAAATGAATAATAATGACAATGCTTCATTTTAGGGATTTACACAACATAAGACTATGATCTTATTACTACTAGTTGTAAAGAAGCAAGAGAAATAAGATGAAAGAAACACGAGTCAAAAATGAATAATAATGACAATGTTTCATCTAAGGGATTCACACAACATAAGACTATTACACTATTACTACTAGTTGTAAAGAAGCAAGAGAAATAAGATGAAAAGTAGTCAAAAATGAATAATAATGACAATGCTCATTTTAGGGATTCACACAACATAAGACTATTACATCTTATTACTACTAGTTGTAAAGAAGCAAGAGAAATAAGATGAAAGAAATACGAGTCCAAAAAGAATAATAATGACAATGCTTCATCTAAGGGATTCAATATAAGATCTGTCATGACTATTACTACTAGTTGTAAAGAAGCAAGAGAAATAAGATGAAAGAAACACGAGTCAAAAATGAATAATAATGACAATGCTTCATCTAAGGGATTCACACAACATAAGACTATTACATCTTATTACTACTAGTTGTAAAATAGTTGCAAGAGAAATAAGATGAAAGAAATACGGAGTCAAAAGAATAAGAATGACAACAAGTCATCTAAGGGATTCACACAACATAAGATTATTACATCTTATTACTACTAGTTGTAAAGAAGCAAGAGAAATAAGATGAAAGAAGTACGAGTCAAAAATGAATAATAATGACAATGCTTCATCTAAGGGATTCACACAACATAAGACTATTACATCTCTTTATTACTACTAGTTGTAAAGAAGCAAGAGAAATAAGATGAAAGAAATACGAGTCAAAAATGAATAATAATGACAATGCTTCATCTAAGGGATTAACACAACAGACTATTATATCTTATTACTACTAGTTGTAAAGAAGCAAGAGAAATAAGATGAAAGAAACACGAGTCCAAAAAGAATAATAATGACAATGCTTCATCTTAGGGATTCACACAACATAAGACTATTGTTATCTTATTACTACTAGTTGTAAAGAAGCAAGAGAAATAAGATGAAAGAAATACGAGTCAAAAATGAATAATAATGACAATGCTTCATCTTAGGGATTCACACAACATAAGGCTATTACATCTTATTACTACTAGTTGTAAAGAAGCAAGAGAAATAAGATGAAAGAAATACGAAGCCAAAAATGAATATACACGAATAATGCTTCATCTTAGGGATTCACACAACATAAGACTATTATATCTTGTTACTACTAGTTGTAAAGAAGCAAGGAGAAATAAGATGAAAATGAAATACAGTCACTGAATAATAATGACAATGCTTCATCTAAGGGATTCACACAACATATGACTATTACATCTTATTACTACTAGTTGTAAAGAAGCAAGAGAAATAAGATGAAAAAGAAATACGAGTCAAAAATGAATAATAATGACAATGCTTCATCTTAGGGATTCACACAACATAAGACTATTATCATTACTAATACAAAGAAGCAAGAGAACAAGATGAAAGAAATACGAGTCAAAAATGAATAATAATGACAATGCTTCATCTTAGGGATTCACACAACATATTACATCTTATTACTACTAGTTGTAAAGAAGCAAGAGAAATAAGATGAAAGAAATACGAGTCAAAATGAATAATAATGACAATGCTTCATCTTAGGGATTCACACAACATAAGACTATTACATCTTATTACTACTAGTTGTAAAGAAGCAAGAGAAATAAGATGAAAGAAATACGAGTCAAAAATGAATAATAATGACAATGCTTCATCTTAGGGATTCACACAACATAAGGCTATTACATCTTATTACTACTAGTTGTAAAGCAAGAGAAATAAGATGAAAGAAATACGAGTCAAAAATGAATAATAATGACAATGTTTCATCTTAGGATTCACACAACATAAGACTATTACATCTTATTACTACTAGTTGTAAAGAAGCAAGAGAAATAAGATGAAAAGAAATACGAGTCAAAAATGAATACAATGACAATGCTTCATCTAAGGGATTCACACAACATATGACTATTACATCTTATTACTACTAGTTGTAAAGAAGCAAGAGAAATAAGATGAAAGAAACACGAGTCAAAAATGAATAATAATGACAATGTCATCTAAGGGATTAACACAACATATTACATCTGCTATCACTAGTTGTAAAGAAGCAAGAGAAATAAGATGAAAGAAATACGAGTCAAAAAAGAATAATAGACAATGCTTCATCTAAGGGATTCACACAACATAAGGCTATTACATCTTATTACTACTAGTTGTAAAGAAGCAAGAGAAATAAGATGAAAGAAACACAGTCAAAAATGAATAATAATGACAATGCTTCATCTAAGGGATTAACACAACATTATTACATCTTATTACTACTAGTTGTAAAGAAGCAAGAGAAATAAGATGAAAGAAATACGAGTCAAAAAAGAATAATAATGATAATGCTTCATCTAAGGGATTCACACAACATAAGACTATTACATCTTATTACTACTAGCGAAAATAGCTGAAGAGAAATAATAAGATGAAAGAAACACGAGTCAAAAATGAATAATAATGACAATGTTTCATCTAAGGGATTAACACAACATAAGACTATTACATCTTATTACTAAATAGCTGTAAAGAAGCAAGAGAAATAAGATGAAAGAAACACAGTCCAAAAGAATAATAATGACAATGCTTCATCTTAGGGATTCACACAACATAAGACTATTACATCTTATTACTACTAGTTGTAAAGAAGCAAGAGAAATAAGATGAAAGAAATACGAGTCAAAAATGAATAATAATGACAATGCTTCATCTTAGGGATTCACACAACATAAGGCTATTACATCTTATTACTACTAGTTGTAAAGAAGCAAGAGAACAAGATGAAAGAAACACGAGTCAAAATGAATACAATGACAATGCTTCATCTAAGGGATTAACACAACATAAGACTATTACATCTTATTACTACTAGTTGTAAAGAAGCAAGAGAAATAAGATGAAAGAAACACGAGTCCAAAAAGAATAATAATGACAATGCTTCATCTTAGGGATTCACACAACATATGACTATTACATCTTATTACTACTAGTTGTAAAGAAGCAAGAGAAATAAGATGAAAGAAATACCAGTCAAAAATGAATAATAATGACAATGCTTCATCTAAGGGATTCACACAACATAAGGCTATTACATCTTATTACTAGTTGTAAAGAAGCAAGAGAAATAAGATGAAAGAAACACAGTCAAAAATGAATAATAATGATAACAAGCCATCTAAGGGATACCACAACATAAGACTATTACATCTTATTACTACTAGTTGTAAAGAAGCAAGAGAAATAAGATGAAAGAAACACGAGTCCAAAGAATAATAATGACAATGCTTCATCTTAGGGATTCATACAACATAAGACTATTACATCTTATTACTACTAGTTGTAAAAGCAAGAGAAATAAGACAGTAGCACAGTCAAAATGACACAATGACAAATGCTTCATCTTAGGGATTCACACAATATAAGGCTATTACATCTTATTACTACTAGTTGTAAAGAAGCAAGAGAAATAAGATGAAAGAAATACGAGTCAAAAATGATGACAATGACAATGCTTCATCTTAGGGATTCACACAACATAAGACTATTACAACTTATTACTACTAGTTGTAAAGAAGCAAGAGAAATAAGATGAAAGAAATACGAGTCAAATGAATAATAATGACAATGCTTCATCTAAGGGATTCACACAACATATGACTATTACATCTTATTACTACTAGTTGTAAAGAAGTAAGAGAAATAAGATGAAAGAAACACGAGTCAAAAATGAATAATAATGACAATGCTTCATCTAGATTAACACAACATAAGATCATTACATCTTATTACTACTAGTTGTAAAGTACAAGAGAACAAGATGAAAGAAATACGAGTCAAAAAAGAATACAATGACAATGCTTCATCTAAGGGATTCACACAACATAATTTATTACATCTTATTACTACTAGTTAAAAAGCAAGAGAAATAAGATGAAAGAAATACGAGTCAAAATGAATACAATGACAATGCTCATCTGAAGGGATTCACACAACATAAGACTATTACATCTATTACTAATAGCTTGTAAAGAAGCAAGAGAAATAAGATGAAAGAAACACGAGTCAAAAATAACAATAATGTATTACCAAGCTTAACGTTGATTCACACAACATAAGACTATTACATCTTATTACTACTAGTTGTAAAGAAGCAAGAGAAATAAGATGAAAGAAATACTAGTCAAAAATGAATAATAATGACAATGCTTCATCTATGATTCAGACAAATATAAGACTATTGTTCATTACTACTAGTTGTAAAGAAGTATAGCCAAGATGAAAGAACATATCAAAAAATGAATAATAATGACAATCCTTCATCTAAGTGATTCACACAATATAAGACTATTACATTCTATTACTACTAGTTGTATAGAAGCAAGAGAAATAAGATGAAAGAAATACGAGTCAAAAATGAATAATAATGACAATGCTTCATCTAAGGGATTCGGACAACTTACATGGACATTATATATGTTTAAGAAACAGTAACTAATCAATAATCAGTTATGATCAGAAAACAACTTTGCAAATTGCTAAATATAAGAGATTCCTTTATGTTCAAAACATAAAATAAACATGGATGCATACAGCATATAAACTTTCAAAGAGAGACGTTGAAACATATTTTCATATATGTTAATAGTAGCCAATGTAAGTTTCATAAAAATGTATAAGTACTTCCAGAAATGCATTTATACTCTCTTCCAGAAATGAAGCATCACTTCAAATGTTTATGGCTAATTTTTATCTTCTGTCTTCTTGAACCTTCTTTTTTTTTTTGTCTTTTATCTTTAGGAAATGTTTTCTCACTTTCTTTTTTGCTTTCCTGTCAACTATGATTGTCAAAATCTTAAATGAAATTCTAATTATCATTTCTTATAATTTTTTTCTTGTACTTTCTTCTTGGTAACGTTTTCTGTTTCCTTCATTCTATTGTCTTTTATCCTCAGCAATCCCTTGCATCTTAGTGGCTTTATTGCCATAATTGAAATAATTAAAAAAAAAAAAAAACTCATTTACAACAGGCATGTCTATAGCAGCTAAAGCATTGATAAACCCATCAAAGAAATATCAATAAAAAAATTCTCAGGAATAAAAATACAAAAAACACTAAACCCCATTTTCACCAAATTTAGAGAAACTGATATACACTCAGGTCATTATGTGATGTTTACTTAGTTTTTTTAAAATGTCTTTTATCTTTAGGAAATGTTTTCTCACTTTCTTTCTTGCTTTCCTGTCAACTATGATTGTCAAAATCTTAAATGAAATTCTAATTATCATTTCTTATTTATGCTTATTTAGTTTTTTTTTTTAATTTGTCCATAGGGATATAAATTTGAAAAAAAGAGAAACAGAAAAGAAAATGAAGAAAAAAAACCAAGAATGCAAGTAAACAATTAAATAGAAATACAAATCCCTTATCTTCCCATCATATTAACGTGAACTGTTTTCATTTAATGATAGAGACAAAAGTCCACAATAGTAATGACTACAATCTTTAAGAATCATCAAAATATCAGTCAATCTATAATAATGGAAACACTGATATGAACAAATTAAACCCAAAGTAAACAGGATTGGAAATATAAGCAGAAAATCATGTATGGCAATCGACCTGAACTTTTCCTGCTGTCAAAGAAATTGGGAATCTAGTAACATTTTGGTTTTTGTTTTCTGCAAAAGAGTTAATGCCTAAAATGCATTATTCATACAACATTAATATGTATTAAATATTAGGGTTCAATATTTATAACTAGGAAAGCACCAGTCAGTCATGCGTGAACATCAGTGTTTTGTATGAAGAGGACAAATCTCTGTTCAAAATAATAATGGAACTGATAATATTTGATATCTGAAAAGTGAAACATTATTTTATGCAAGCAAGAATGAATGGAAAATAGATGAGAAAGAGATAACTTCTATTTGAACATAAAAAATAAATGTTTTGATAAAATATCTTACATGTTTCATGTACAGCTAAAAGAAGAAGTACCTAACAATTCGGTGAAAGTTTGTAAAATATATCTATAGGTAGGTATGGTTGGCAACTAGTATCCGAGGATGACTGTTTACAAGAATGATTAACTAATCCCAACTCAGACACTTGCTCAGACACATTTGTGTTTGTTCAACATCCATAGTAGTTTATAACGCAGTCACGTAGGCAGACCTTTGTTACAGTTTCTGTGTGAAAGCACGTTATCCAGCATGAATAACAATAAGGCCAGAACACCCAAACCCTTGGTCATGAAGATTTGTGACTTCGCGATAGTACTACCATTGGCAACTCCTCAAAAAGAGCTGTCTATCCAATTTCACCCACAAAGCTTGGGTCAACCCTTGGTATAATTTTCTAGCATTTTCTAAAGGTGCCATATGTTGGGATTGCCTCCTCCAGAACAATAACAAAATGAAGTCACCTTCTTGACTAATCAACCATGGTGAGATTCCAACCTGGACTTCATGGTCAGAAAGGGAACATTCTAACCCCTTGGTTGGCCATGTGCCCTATATATTTTGATTTATTGAATATATACATTTTTTATTTTATTTTATCTATATATTTTTATTGAATATATATTTTTTTATTTTATTATATATATATATATATATATATATATTTATTGATTTATTGAATATATATATATATATATATATATATATATATCAGCATGCAGTGTGAGTATAGAAGAATCCAAAGGAGTATCCTGTACATACAGTGGTAGGATAACTCTCTAAGATAGCTCTAAACATATATTCATATAAATACATACAGAACAAATTTAAGAAAAATTAATGCAGACACGTTAATTCATGGTGAATCAGAAGTATAGGCCTATTTCATCATCTTCCGTCTTTATTTGACAAAGGATTTTAATTCATGTAAAATCCTTTGTCAAATAAAGCTTGAAGCTGATGATAGTTCGCCTGAAATAGGCCTAAACTTTCAATTCACCATGAAATAATGTGTCTGCCTTAATTTTTCTTATATATATATATATATATATATATATATATATATATATATATTCAATAAATCAATAAATGTTCTATTCACTTACCTGATTGGCTGATATATATATATATATTCAATAAATCCATTGAAATTATTTTCAAATCTCAGATTTATATGGCAGACCTAAGGCTAATCCTTACAATATTACAATTAAGCAATATAAATAACATTTGGAAACACTAAATTATACATATATATTAAAGTGTTGGGTATAATGAAAATTTAGCGGTTGAAAATATTATTGAAATTATAGATAAGTATTATAATTATTAATTTATAGAAAGCTTGAGAAAAGTGTACAAAAATTTTAGAATGTATAAACAATATATACATAACACATATATATATATATATATATATATCCAAATATATGCATATGTACATACATGTATATATTTGGAGTCAGCTAATAATTAAGTAATATAAGTAATATATAGTTATGGCATAGAATTGCAATGATGAAAATTCTCATCATCTATAGTTGTTAGATAAAAATGACTTTAGTAATAAGTAAAGAGCGACTTAATAACCAACTGAGATGGATATCCCATCATTCCTTTTATTAGAAATCATCATTAAAGTCATTGGCTTCTTGGATATTCACTTGTCTTTAGATAGAATGTCTTTGTTTGGTATTTTGCCAATAACTGTATCCAAATGGATATTTACCAATTTCACCCTCAAATAATATTTCTCTCTCGTCATATATTTCTAATATTTATTAAGATAAGTCATCTTTCATTCTGATGGTGGGAAAAAAGAATGTTACATCTCCTACCGCCACGATTTTCATTGGATTGAAGGGAAAAGACAATTGAATTTTGTTGTCAATAGATCCTTTGTAGCAAATACTACACTAAGCGTTGGTAAGAACCAGCTGAGAAATGAGTGGGAGAAAGACCCCCACACCTAAAAAAATAAACCCTGTCGATGCAAAGGTTGTTCAGCAGTTTTTTAAATCATAGTGATAAGTACTTATCAATCTTTAAGGGCTGGTATCATCAACTGATGAGTTAATTTTTTTTCCAATGAGCATCAGTTATTCATTATTTAAAAATAAATGATTGTCAAATCTAGAATTTGTGGATTGTTGGTTAAAATAAGAAGTACGTATCAGTTTGGTGAAAGTTCGTAAAATGTATCTATAGGTAGGTATGGTTGGCAACTTGTATCCGAAGATGCCAGTCTACAAGGGTGACTAACTAATCCCAACTGCAGACACTTGCTCAGGCACAACTGTGTTTGTTCAACATCCATAGAGACCACCTGTAGTTTATACTGCAGCCACGTGGCCAGATCTTTGTTACAGTTTCTGTGTGAAAGCACGTTATCCAGTATGAATAACAATAAGGACAGAACACCCAAACCCTTGGTCACAATGATTTGTGATTTCGCGATAGTACTACTATGTGAAGGAAATTTTGGGATTTGTAAAAATATTCAAATCATCTGCAAAGAAAGAAGAAAGTAAAAAAAGAAAGCAAATATTTATTAAGATAAGTCATCTTTCATTCTGATGGTGGGAAAAAGAATGTTACATCTCCTAGCGCCACGATTTTCATTGAATTGAAGGAAAAAGACAATTGAATGTTGTTGTCAATAGATCCTTTGTCTAGCGTTAATGACTTTTTCAGGTCCCTCAGTAAATATGTAAAGAGCGACTTAATAACCAACTGAGATGGATATCCCATCATTCCTTTTATTAGAAATCATCATTAAAGTCATTGGCTTCTTGGATATTCACTTGTCTCTAGATAGAATGTCTTTGTTTGGTATTTTGCCAATAAGTGCTTTATTAACTAGCGTTAATTTTGCATTGTACCACAATGCAAAATTAAAGCTAGTTTCAAAATGCTGTTATTTATCCAAATTTGTTATATTCAATAAATTGTTGAATGTTTTTCAAAAAAAGTTTTAAAGTCTAGTTTCTTCTTTGAAGATAGTTTTCAAAAAATGGAAAATGGACAAGACACCGGAAGATTACTCTTACTCTGTGTGTTGTGGTGCAGTGGTTATCAGCTCAGAACAAGAAATCGGAGAGCCAAGTTCAAATTCCAGTTGAATTCATTGCATTCACTTATGTGCAAATAACATTGGGAAAAGTATTAATTCATCTCTTCTTCCTCCAGCTATGGGTTAAATATCCATATGTAATCATAGACAAATGAATATGCATAAATAATAAAAAATAGATGTGCATTGTGGTGCAGAGAATATCAGCTCAAAATGAAAAATCGGAGAGCTGAGGTGAAATTTCATTTGAATTTGTTGTATTCACTTATGCACAAATACTCTTGGGAAAGGTATTAATCCATCTCTTCTCCCTCCTGATATGGATTAAATAGCAGGACAGATTGAGTTCTATAGCCTTGGTTGGCAAGCAACTTATCTTGCCAGGATGATAAAAGGGTTTGCACAGGGTCAAAACCCCTGCCTGTAAAAAAAGACAAGCAATGATGTTTAAGGGTTGAGAGTGTTAACTTCAAATTCTTCAAAGTGTAAGTGAGCCTCATTAATAGTTGATCTGTACAACAATGAAAAGGAAGATTTAACTTTTCATTTTCTGTTGTGTCAAATGTGGATGAAACTTCAGTTATTAATAATTATTCAAAATGGTTTTTCTCCTTTAAACAACTTGAACTCAAGATGGATAAAATAATAATAATAATTCAAGTTTATTTATAGGAGAAAAAACATTTTTAGTCATTATGATAATTTTATTCCTCTTGAGTTAAAGTTCTTTATATTAGATATTAAGAAAGAAAGAGATATTTAAATTTAGGTACATAACATTTATTTACTTTTTTTCTTCATTTTTATAATCAATTGTCCAATCACAGTGGATTTCAAATTCATGAAACGAAAGATACTACATTATTTTCTGGGGGAAATGGACAGTGGAATGAAAACAATATATGCTGGTAGATGAAATAAAGGGTTCTGGTTGAAATTACATGGATTGTCAGAAATATGAAGAAAGCCAGAATGCACAACAACCAAATTGCCATGATAACAACAAAAAAAAATTGAGAATATTAGACTGAATTAAAATAATAACTCATCATCGTAGAAATTCAGACAGAAAGAAATACCTATCGAAATTAATCAATAAGTTAAGTGTCATACGTGATACATGCTTGGGCAATCCTGTCTCAAAAAAGACATAACTGACTGGGCAGAAGATTTTCCCGCAGTGGGTTGCCATTACTTTGTGATAGACTGGTTGCAAACCAAAGCTATAGAATCCAATCTGTTCTGCTATTCAATTCTTTTATCCCAGATCAATCAGACATGATACATACATCGGTGATCATTTTTTTTTTTTTAATCATATCACCCCGAGCAAGGCGGTAACGCCACTGATGTGCAGGGGGCTACGTAAGAGTGAAAAGATTAGAAGAGAGAAAGCTGGAAACCACATTCTAAACAGGAAACAAGGGATGAGCCTCTTCACCTGTTCAATAGATGTGGGTGGAGTGTGAACCGGGCGATAGTTTAGGCTATCTACTCCAATTGAAAATAAAAAAATGACAAGTGAAAAGATTGGAAAAGAGCCAGAAACCACATCCTAAACAGGGAACAAGGGATGAGCCTCTACACCTGTTCAATAGATGTGGGCCATGTCTCAAAAGAGACATAACTGACTGGACAGAAGATTTTCCTGCAGTAGGTTGCCATTACTTTCTGCAGTAGACTAATTGCCAATCAAGGCAATAGAACTCAATCTGTCCTGTTATTTAATCCATAGCCGGAGGGAAGATTCAATTGGAATTCAAATTCAGCTATCTGATTTTTCGTTCCATGCCGATATCCACTGTACCACAATGCAAAATTAACGCTAGTTTCAAAACACTAACATCTAATAAATATTCATCATATTAGCACGACTGTTCTCGATCATACTAGTCTGAATAAAATAGCAGAAATTAAGATGGGAGAAATACCAGTCAAACATTAATCCATGTTGACAATTCTTCAACTAATAAAAATTCAAGATAATGTTTCAAGCTCATTTAAAGGTAATTTATGATTAATAAACCTGAGAATGAGACAGACAGAGAAAATTTATTAATTACAAAATAAATAATTTGACATTATTAGCCTGAAATGAGAGAACACAACATACATGTACTATTAATCACCAAGGGAACAGTCAGAACGGCTAAATGGAAAAGTGAAGCAGTAAAAAGTTATTTTTCACTTACAATTACATAGCATATTTTTAACAAGACCCCCCCCCCCCAAACACACACACACATACACACATACACACAGCAGATGGTATTTTACAATTACAGAAAATATTTGTTAGCTCAAGTGAGACTCAGTAGGGAGTTGATTTGGAGAAAGATCTTTTTCTTTCCTCCCCCATTTACAAATCTGATTAAGAAATTGTGTTTGTAGTTTTTCACTAATAACCAGTTGCACAACAATGAGTCCATTGGGAGTAAAACAAAACAAATTTGACAGTAAGCCTTTGCTAGGAAAGTTGGTTCGCTGGGTTATGCTAGACATTTTTTTTTTTGCAACAGAATCTATCTTACACATTTATAAGTGTACCATTCATCCATGCATTGAGTATTGCTGTTACTTCTGGTCTGGTACTTTTGTCATATATTTAGAGATTCTTCTTAAAATCTGCAATGTCATGACCTGACATCTCAGTTTCAGTTACATTCCCATTGCCATAACATAGCTTCTCTGTGGATTTGCTATAGATATTTTCATGGTAGCTGTTTAAAGACATTGAAGAAAACCAGACAGTAGAAGAGCAAAAATATTGTGGTAATAACAACAAAGATGAGGATATTAGTATGAATAATGATAACTCCTCATCTTACAGATTCAAACAGATGTTCTTTAATCCCTTCTTATTGTCACTGTTAAGACTGGATTCCTGTTGCCACTGGCTGTCTTCAGTTATGGCCTCAGTGTTCAGTGAGGAGATATTTTTGGCAAATGCCTAAAGTGAAGGATAGGCAAATGACTGCAGTAGCTCTGCTGAGTTTTCTGGGTATTCCGTTCCCACTGTGGCAGGATGTGGCACAAGGCCGTTTTTAACGTGGGATTTCCGAGTACATACGCTTGGGCAAAAATTCCCCATAGACCCTGCCGAAGTGAGATTGGGAATTGCCTATTTTTCCCCAAATGATACTCTGCCATTTAGCATAGCTTCTTGTGGGTTCATCAAGATTGAGAGTCCAACAAGTCTGATTTCAAATGAAAATCTGCTGAGCCTTCTGCCACAAAATTAAACTGATGGCAGTTTATTTAATGATGCAGTGGTTCAGAATGAAATTCTTGGTGGAAGCTGCATAGATCTTTTCTGATTGTTAGAAAATATTTTTATGACTCCCTTTTTTGATTTTGTCTTGGAAGCTAGTTTAGAACCGAGCAAGTTTATGCCATTTAAACAGTAGCATTCAAGGTGAACAGTTATTTTTTTTTTGTTGAAGAATAGGAGTTCTGACAGTGCATTTCAAGGAGCTTGGACGCGAAATATCCAATTTGATGCAATGATATTGCTTGAATTTGTCAGCCAATGCAGAGATTACAGAATCATTACAACACAATGTTATAAACAAAAACAATTTATTTTGATTTAAAAAAACGAGATGCTTTCAGAACTTGTTTTTATTTTTCATTTAACCCTTTGGTCACAAAACAAAAAACAAACGAACGCAGCCTTCAAAGAAAATCTGTCTACTTTTTAAGAGAAAACTTTACGACTGAGATGTCATTAGGTCCTCAGAAAGATAAGAAAAAATGTATTAGAATTTATATATTTAGCCCTCGTTGCTGTTCTAAATTAATGACAACTTATCAAAATAAAAGCCAAAGCTGCAGTGGGGGGGAAAGGCAAATAATCAGAACGAAATATAATTATCGTCTTTAATATCAATTTTTGACAGAGTCTCAACCTTAAATAATTCAGCACATTCCACAGATAATTAGGAATTTATATCCAAATATGAACAGATTGGATTACATTAATCGTACTTTTGCTAAAACACAGTAGTTTATGATCACATGACTGATTCGATAGCAGTTAGTGATATCTATAAATGTAATTAAAACTATGAAATGCTAAAAAAGAGTTGGGATATTTGGTTTAGGTAATTTCCTCTAGATTATTTTTGTTTCCATCACATTTGTTAGCAGATATCCCACAGTGTGATAACAAGATTTTCTAGGAATGGTGAAATGTTATAAGTGCCCAGGTACAAATTTACAGCATATAATCTTCTGTGCGTTATTTAATGCCAAAAAGTGGCATTTTAGGATATATATTTTTTTAAATGTTTGGTTATAGTGAAAAGGTTGATTTACTCAGATGTTTTTTAGAAAATGCAAGATGTCTTCTGATTTTGTATTTCTGAAAAGGTTCTTTAAAATGGAAGAAACATGGTTTGGTTCATTTTGTTTTATGGTACACTAGCAGTATAGCCCGGCGTTGCTTGGGTGTAATGAAAGCTTTAAAACTAATCCATGGCCCTGGAGCTCAAACTCTTTGGATGTTGGCACGAAAGACTAAAAAGCAATAGTTGTTTCCAGTTAAAGCGAAAACGTAAACTGAAAGAAAATGAATGGATGTAAGTCAAATTTTGAAGTTTGGTGAGAATTGAATAAAAATTGTGGATTTGTATAAAGGACATACAGACAGTTAAACAGACACACACACACAAACATCTTGCCTTTTATATATATATATTATCGATTTTCTGCACTATTGTAAGAACTGCAACCTTGAAACTTCTGAATATCATTTCTTATGTCTTTGTTGATGAGTGTATCAAATTTGATTAAAATTGGACCACTCCTTCTATAGCCCGATGTTTTTGATTATCGATTTTTAATATTTATCGGGGGTACCTTGACACAAAACCTAGCTAAGAACACTTGCAGATGCTTATAGTACAACTGTGTAAATTTTCAAGAAAATCAGTTCAGCTGTTTCAGAGTCTATAGGTAACAGACACACACAGATAAAGTTCCATTTATAAAATAAGTTTAGATAGATTTAGATTTAGATAAACCTCAACATATTTTTTTAAGGCTAACAAGATTTTGACAATTGATTTTTATGAATAAAATATGTAGTCTTTGTGAGAAATCAGTTTGTAGATCAGGTTTCATTGACATATTTTTGTAAAGAGGCTTTTGACGAGAATCAGATGTAATACATTGGAATATTTTTTTTTTTTCAAAAATATGTTGCTGTTAATATTTTCATTTTTTTCTTCAAAAATGTATTGCTTGTAATACTTTTTTTCCTTCAAAAATATATTGCTGGAGTTTTCACTAAAAAAATCTATAGATGTAGCCATTGATTTCATGTGGTCGTTCCACTTGAGGTTGGCTGAGAGAGTGAGGCCAAAGAGGCACATGTATTGCTTTCTGGGAGATTAGACTGATCCATATTGATGGAAGATAGGAAAGGTTCTCTATGGTGGTTAAAGGAGAGCAGTTTTATTTTGGAAGCATAAAAATATTTACAAGCCATTTCTTACCCCAGTCCAACACAGATTGAAAGTTCTTTTTAAGACCTCTGGTAGATTTCCTATTAAGATGGGAGTAAATGGTAGTGTCATCTGCCTAGATGTCTACTTAGGAACTGATTACATCAGGAAGATCATTGATGAAGATCAGGAAAAGCGTAGAACCTAGGATAGAACCTTGAGAGATACTTGTGTTCATATGATAGGAGCTTGAAACATGTCCATTCAATACGACTTTCATTATGCAATTTGATTAAAAAAAAATTGGATTTGATAGAAATGATTGGATTAAATCGAATGTCCAGTTATACCATAGCCTTGTAGTGTATGCAGAAAGCCAGCATGCCAAACCCTGTCAAACATTTTTAAGATATTTAGGGCAACAGCTCAAGCTTTGCTGTTTTTATCAAGAGCATGGTATCTGTATTCAGTGATGGTTGTTAGCATATCAGCAGTAGACCTGGCAAAATAGAAGCCATACTGTTTGTCAGAGAATAGGTTGTGGGATGTGAGATGATGAATCACTTCAGCATTAACAATAGTCTCGAATACTTTGCCAAAAATAGATAGGAGGCTGATAGGGAATTAATTAAAGGTCTCAGAGGCCTATCCAGAATTTTTAAAAACAGGCACTACAGAGGAGGACTTCCAACAAGCAGGAAAGTAATAGTTGTAGAGTTTGGGGAGGACAGGTGAGAGTTCAAGGGAAGATTTCTTTAGGACAGTGACTGGAATTTTGTCACCTCCGCTTGCCTTATGGGAGCCAAGCTCAGAAATTATGTTACAGAGCAGAGAAGGGGGTTATGTATATGTCACTCAGTTGAGCCTCAGTTCCAGGTAGGAAGTCAGGTGTGGGTACTTCAGATGATTCAAATGTGGAGTTGGAGGGGAATTTGCAAGCAAAGCCTTCAACCTTGTCCAGTGTGGCTGTGAGGATCTCAAATTATTGAATAAAGGAGTTATTGAGGGTTTGATGTTGCTTAATGCATTTTTGCAGAGCTGCCAGTAGTCTTTAGAGCCAAACTTGTGGGATGCTATATATTGTAACATTCAATCAGCAAACAACAGCTTAGCATCATTTAGGATTCGCTTCCATTCATGATATGTCGCGGAAAGGGATATATATATATCATTCGAAGTAGCTAAGCGGTTTTGTCAAATGTAACCGAGTAGGACAATCTAGTACTTAAACATAATGGATGATACTCGTTATATGCAGTATCCTGAGACATTGGCGTAGTCAATAATTGTAGAACAAGAGATCTCTAGTGGTAGACTTAGGGACGTAAACCTCTATACGTCCTCACCTTCGTCTGTATTTATGGCTGACACCAGCCAATCACATTACTGTAAGAGGGAACCAAGGTGTAATTCATATTCATTACAAGCAGAAATAAAAAGGCGCCTATTGTAGTCAGATGCATTGCACTGGTAAAGCCAAAAGAAGTGATTTCTGAGAGAACCAAGGAGATGAATGAAGTTCAAGTCAAAACTTCCTGAGTGGGATGAAAGCATCAATGCCAGTTTTCATCTAGGAGGTGACCATAGAGGTGCAGTCTTCAACAAAAAGACTAAATGCTTTGTTCCAAGGAACATCACAAAGAAAATTACGGAACAACTCCCAGTCTGCACTTTCATAGCAGTAAGATATTCTGCTCATCGGAAGTTCTCGGAGGAAGGTGAGGGTGGAAAGAGATATTAACGAAAACCACAGCATGATCAGAGTTGGCAAGAGGGCAGAGCTGCATGGAATGGCAAGAGTCAAGGAAAGAAGTGAAGCAGAGATCTAGAAGGTAAATGTGTCCTTCAGGGATACGGGGAAATTGCATGTACAAATCCACCACTTGGTTGAGAGACTGAGTGATTGAGAAGTTCAGATTATGGACGCCAGCAAAATCAAAGTATTTTTCAGCCACTTGGCATGGGGTGGGCCTTGAAGTCACCAAACACAAATATATTAGTGAACAGGTGAGAGGAAATGGTCTTGTCTATATTATCTGAAATACTGTCTAGCAAGGAACAGTCAAGAGAAGAAGGGGAACAGTAGAGAAAGAAAAGATAGCTGAGTTTAGCAGAGAGAGAGAGAGAGAGAGAGGCATGCAAAAATGTTTAGGAAATTCAAGAGAAATCATCCTAGCCAGAGGGAAATGTTTTTAAGCATTGTGATGCAGCAGATATCAGCTCGGAACAAGAAATCGGGGAGCTGAGTTCGAATTCCAGTTCCATTCATTGCATTCACTTACACGCAAAATACCCTTGGGAAAGGTATTAATCTGTCTCTTCCCTCCAGTCATGGGTTAAATAACAGGACAGATTGGGTTATAGCCTTGGCTGGCAACCAGTCTACCGCAGAAAGTAATGGCAACCTACTGTGGGATAATCTTCTGCCCAGTCAGTCATGTCTCTCTCGAGACACGATCGCCCAAAGCGTGTACACGTGTGGCACTTAAGTGATATAAAGAGTGGACCACATAACTTGGAACAACTTTAAAAAAAATAGAAAGATATTCATCATAATAAAAAATATCATTAGATTTTGTAAAAATTTTTACATCACTCAGTTCACATTCCAGAGGTTTTTTGAAAAAAGAATGTAGATTTATTCCCTGTTTACTGTTTAGGATTGGGTTTCTTGTTCCTTCTAAAGTCTTTTTTGCTTTGACTCCTAGTAACTCTTAGTGTCTTTGTAGCATTATCACCTTACTTGGGGTGAATTGATTAAAAACAAATGGTCAACTTCATAAAACAGAAAAAAGTCAGGTTGGATGACTTAGATTACTTCCGTGTAAACTGGATCCATGTCTACATCTTTGACTCTCGTATAAACTGGACCCATGTCTACATCTTTGACTTTCATATAAACTGGATCCATGTCTACATCTTCGACTCTTGTGTAAACTGGACCCATGTCTACATCTTCGACTCTTGTGTAAACTGGACCCATGTCTACATCTTTGACTTTCATATAAACTGGACCCATAGCTACATCTTCGACTCTTGTGTAAAGTGGACCCATGTCTACATCTTCGACTCTCGTATAAACTGGACCCATGTCTACATCTTTGACTCTTGTATAAACTGGACCCATGTCTATATCTTCGACTCTCGTGCAAACTGGACCCATGTCTACATCTTTGACTTTCATATAAACTGGATCCATGTCTACATCTTTGACTCTTGTATAAACTGGACCCATAGCTACATCTTCGACTCGTGTAAAGTGGACCCATGTCTACATCTTCGACTCTCGTGTAAACTGGAAAGTAAGCATGCAGAAAGAAAATGAAAAACATAGACAAAAGAAAGAACTTGTACTCATAAGCACTCCTTTTCTAACCCTGATTTAAAATTCCAGATATCACATTCCTGAAGATTTTGGGAAATGAAAGAAAAGAGACTCAACCCCATGGTGAGTTAGAGACTAATAGGTTCGGCCCACAACCCCAATAACCTTTACAACAGATGGAATCGATGTTCAGTTCAAAAAATTAAAATAATAAAATATTCTAAACAGAATGTTTTAAACTTATGAAAGTAATTCATAAGCAAATGTCATCATAAATCTAATTTTTTTAATTTTAACTTTAGATATTACCCCAGTAAATATAATCAAAATTTAATATATTTCATTTCGACAGTTGTTTTCTTTCTTTCCTTCTTATTTACTGCAGAATTTATTACAGCAATCATATATGTTAACCTCTTTTGACCCTTCTCTTCTCTAGTCTTATCGTTTGATATTAATCAGCACCACAATTTCCCTTTAATTTTATTAATCTATTATTCACTTCCCCTAATTTGGTTTATCTTCTCTTTTAACCTTTTACTACTGAGTAATTAAAATAATACTTCTCATTTATAATAGCCCCTTTTCAATCGAGTTCCAGGATTTTCATTTCCGATTCCTTATATATATGTGTGTGTGTGTGTGTGTGTGAATGAAAAAGTATAGTTTTAAGGTGTATTGTATATGTAGGATAAAGTGCTCAATATCAGAGATAGAGTGTATGTAAATATAAAAGTTGTGACCTGATGATTGCACCCAGCATGAAACAGTCTGAGTGTTGACTTCAATGTTCATTTATATATATGATCCTTACTCATACACACAGTAAGAGGAACCTGCAGATATTGGATACATCAAATCAAAACAACCAACACTCAATAAAATCAACTTTAAAACAGGAAATAACATATTACATTGCATTTGACTAGATGGTTTTGTTGTCATTTCGCGCTATCCCGCGGTGTGACGTCATAAAACCGCATCGCAAACTTAAGAACTGCGTTTATTATTTTTGGTAACTATTGCCGTTGCCAAGCGGAGTTTTATGTCAACACAAAATAAAATCGTCGGTGATGGTGGATTTTATAATATTTCAGTTTAAACTACCTCTCTGAAGATGGCTCATGTGAGCCGAAAGCTTAGAAGAAAACCAATAAATAATTATCCAAATGTTGGAGAATTTTTGTCTTTATTTTCAACTGAAATTAAAGCAAAAATACGACGTTTAGAACGGCTCATGATTAAACATAATAGACATTCATTGTCTCTTATATTTAATAGAATATGTCTAGAAAATTACTTGCTGCCTCGATATACTAAATATATATATATATATTTATCATATCACTCTGAGCAAGGCGGTAATGCCACTGATGTGCAGGGGGCTACATAAGAGTAAAAGCACTAAATAGAAGAGAGTAAAGAGAAGGACAAATTATTTAGAAAGGAGCAAGAGAAGGGAGGGGACATGGGTGTGATGACAGTTGCAGAGGTGGAGAGAAAGGAAAACATATACAGGGTGGTGAGGAAAGAACTAGGGTATTTTTTTTTTTTTTTTTTTTTTTTAATCGTGTCACTCCAAGCAAGGCATTTTACTGCCACTGTTTTGCAGGGGGTTACATAGGAGGAATGTTATGAAGAGTGAGAAGTTGTAGGGGGTGTCAGGAAGAGAGTAGGAGAGAGAAGAGATATAGTATAAAGAACTAATTGGAAAAATCCAAGAGACAGTATGGTGATTGAGGTTTCCTTTCATTGGTCAGATACGCGTCAGTCACGTGTGATAAAGCAATAGATAAATATTAAATGTAGAAGAAAAAACTTGTGTGTTTGAGTGTGTGTCAACGCGTAATAAAAACATTAGATGTTTATTATGAATGTAAGTATATGTAAGTGAAAGTAATGTGTATTAAGTGCATCCAAATCATAGATGAATTAAGTGTGTATATATATATATCAATAACATTAGTATGTGTGAATGATGGTGATGAAATATATTTCCGTTCAAAATACTTTCATTTTTATCTTTTTCTATGCATCTATCTTCCCCGGCTGCTCTGGCCTGTATATCCTTCTGTTGTCAAATCTAGCATAGTTTTCTTTTTTTTTTAAAATCATATCACCCCGAGCAAGGCAGTAAGGCCACTGATGTGCAGGGGGCTACACAAGAGTGAAGAGATTGGAAAAGAGAGAACCGGAAGCCACATCCTAAACTGGGAACAGGGGATGAGCCTCTTCACCTGTTCAATAGATGTTTTTCCCTTCTCTTTCTTTCTTTCCCTTTCCTCTTTTCTTCTCTTCTTTCCTGCCTCCCTTTCCTTTTCTTTTTGCTATGTTTTTCCTTTACTTTTTGATTTCATCACCCCCCCCCCACACACACACACTTTTGCATTTTCCATAATATTAAAGATCTCCAACAGTAGCAAATCCCCCCACATCTTCCTGATCAGCATTTCCTTTAGTCTGCAAATTTAACATAAATTTTTTCCCTCCTCTTTCCTCTTTTTTCCTTCTTTCTTTTCTTTTTTCTTCCTCTCTTCCTTTCCCTTTCTATTCATTATGCTTTTTCTTTTCCTTCTTTTTTGCAAGCTTACTTCAAGCTTTTTTACCCACATAGAAATTTTTGAATTTTTCTATAATATTAAAGATCGTCAATGACGTGAATATGATCATAAATTTTGAATTTTTTATATGTAATAGATATTGGCTCTGTAAATAAATAATTTTATTTACACTAAACCTTTTTTGCTGGATCAGTTTTACTATTTAATTTTCAACAATATTAATAGAATTCCCTTTGAGATTTTACCATCAAGCTGCTTCATGAAATTCTGAGTATTTGATTTTGGTATTGATAATATTATTATAATATATTTAGGCTCTGTGGACTTGGGCCCTTAGTTTATCTTATATATTAAGCTTTTACTCTTAGTATTTGTGTGAATAATAGCTCCAAATCATGGTTGAGCACATCTATCAGATAAACTAAACAACATTTGAATTTGGAGTTACCGTGTGCTAAATGATGATTGCCATGATAGAAACATTTAAATTGAACTGATTGCCACTTACGCGCAAATACCCTTGGGAAAGGTATTAATCGGTCTATTCCTTCTAGTTATGGGTTAAATAACAGGACAGATTGGGTTCTATAGCTTTGGTCGGCAACCAGTCTACTGCAGAAAGCAATGGCAACCTACTGCGAGATAATCTTCTGCCCAGTCAGTCATGTCTCTTTCAAGACATGATCGCCCAAGCGTGTATCACGTATGGCACTAAACTGACTGACTGACTGACTGAATATAATAGTTGGAATCATGATTAAGACTTCTACTGGGCATAATGTGGGGGATCAGTTTTATATTGCTATGAAGTAATAAACTGATCCCCCAATAATTACTACTTAATAATATGATAGATCTCTTCCCCTTCGAGCTATGAGTCAAATAACAGGACAGATTGGGTTCTATAGCTTTGGTCGGCAACCAGTCTACCGCAGAAAGCAATGGCAACCTACTGCGGGATAATCTTCTGCCCAGTCAGTCATGTCTCTTTCGAGACATGATCGCCCAAGCGTGTATCACGTATGGCACTTAACTAACTGTCTAAGAATATAATGCCACCCAAAGAAGAAGAAGTATAAAATGAGACTATTACATAAAGTGTCATAGGAAGAATGCAGTGGGAATTTTTCTTCAACACTCACTCTTATAAAAGAAATAATAACAAAGAAATAGAGGACTATGGATTCAAACCTTGACATCTTCCCTTTGCAGGATTACCAATTATTAAATTTTTAAATGGACATGTTCAACATCATCAAAAAACTTACATTTAAAAAATGCAATAAAAAATTACAGAAGAGTAGGAAATAAAATGCTTAATAAAATGATAATTAAGAAACTGGCAATTTTTACAAGATGAATGTGAATGATTACAAGCAGGCCTTACATGATGAGAAAACAAGTTACAAGACCGACCCTACAGAATAGGAGTATAGTATTAAAGTTAAAATAACTGCAGAAAAATTAGGCATCAAAATAGTGTGGGTGCTTACAAAGTTGTGTGTATTTGTAGGTGAAGGTGCATATTCAATATTGTTATGGGGAAACACACCTATTCTTCAGATAAGGGACTCTCCCTCCTATATTAATAAGAGTTAACAGGAAGTGCTTGGGAAGTTCATGGGAGTTCTTAAGACTTCTATTGGAGTTCAGTAGAACTACTAGGCAGTTGATATTAGTCGGCAGTTAGCGGAATACTAAGGGGTCAGCTTTCAGTGGAAGATTACCAAGTTCCTAACATTTTGGGTATGTTAAGTCAATTAGCAACCGACATAGCACGATTATAACCTTCAGTGCGAAAACTAATCCACAACACATGTATAAATAAAGAAGATAGAAGAAGCTTACAAAAATCTTGAGTTTCTGCTCCGGGCGTATATTCGTTTTATGTTGGCGCTATTGAAATGAAGTTAAATGTCCTATGATTATCTACACTATTTATTTTATTTCATAAATAATTTTTGGGAAATAAGAACAAGAAAAGGTGGTTGAGCTCAAGTCAGCCTTATGCTCAGCTGAGATGGTTGAATATCTACTTCATGAATACGGCTGCTAGAAACTCATCGAAACTATTTTGTTGGTAAGTGAAAAGATAAAGATTCTGTCCTTTCCAGAAGTAACGTTTTAAAATCACGCATGTAGCCAAAAACTTTTTCTGTTTTCTTTATAACTTGCATCATGGGAAAATGAATTTGTTTATATTTTTATTCTTTATTGTCATTTTATCTATTGGTTTTATTTAATTTTCCCAACAATGGAATGTCAAAATGGCAAAATGACAAGAAAGGAAGCATTCAAAACCGTCAAAGACGACAACGATAACTTCCCTTGTAACCCTAAATTCTGACTAATGGATTCTACAAAGAACAGAATGGGAAGAATTAGTAAAAAATATCTTTAAAAAGCAACTCAATGCACATGAAAAGCACTGGGAATCAACTGATGACATAACATGAAAGAAGTATAGAATAGTTCTTTGTAGAAGAAATACACTTGCCCTTGAAAAGGTCGAGACTTGAAAAATGCTACTGTTGTGAACTGGAAGTTATTGCTTCGACAACTTAAGACAGAATGACATAAATGCATTTTTGCACAGTAAGATTGATGCAGATCTTCTGATTGAAAAACATATTTAAAAGAAATATACATATATTGACCAATCAGAGAACAAGAAAAATATATTTAAAAGAAATATACATATATTGACCAATCAGAGAACAAGAAAAATATATTTAAAAGAAATATACATATATTGACCAATCCAAGAACAAGAAAAACATATTTAAAAGAAATATACATATATTGACCAATCAGAGAACAAGAAAAACATATTTAAAAGAAATATACTTATATTGACCAATCAGAGAACAAGAAAAAATATATTTAAAAGAAATATACATATACTGACCAATCAGAGAACAAGAAAAACATATTTAAACAAAATATGCATATATTGACCAATCAGAGAACAAGAAAAATATATTTGAAAAGCAATCCTCTTTTGACTTACAAAAAAACTATAAGTATGAGTGAATTTGTCTACTTCAAAGGACCAAATTTCATGCTTCTCTCGAACATGTCTGGCAGACACTATTGGCTTTCCCTCTCATTCTCTCTCTTGTGCTGCTTTATCTATCAGTTCTTCTCCAAGAACACTCCGCAAAGCCAGACACAAGAAAAGACACAGGAAAAGAAAACTTACTTGAAAGGTGTTGTTTTCCATCAGATTAATGAAAGACCTCACGTTTCTTTGGTGACCCAAGGTGGATGAATGGATTTGCGGCTATTTGAACTTATAGTGATGTGAATCTGTGACAGTTTACTAGAAGGTTCAAAAGTAGAAAACATAGCGAAGAATGTTCTTTTGTGCAATTCAATATTATTGAGTTTACCAATCCACTCCCAAAAAATTGGTGAAAGGCGTGTTGGAATTGTTTGGACATTTTTGCAGCATCACAAAAGAAGAAATTGAAATTATAGCACATACCCAGAAATCAATGTTATTTCAAAAAGAGATGGTATGGAGAAAAAATTAGATCCAAACTTTGATATTACCATGGGGGCATATGACTTTGCAATCCTATGAATTGGTAGCTGTTTTACCTGTTATGACATCTAAGCAATGTTTTTTAAATTTATAGTATGGGTTTGTAACAAAATGATAGAATTATGGTGTTAAGAAATACAAGCCCCAGGCAAATGAACTATGTAAGTTCTTCAAAAGCCATAATTTTTAATGTATCCAAAAAAAAAAAAAATGGCAGAAGTCAACTTGTTAAATCTCATGTCTAATTTAAGAACAGATATTTATTAAAAAAATAACTGCCATTAAGTAGGTTAGTACTGAATCCAGTCATCAACTAAACTTGCTGAAACATCTTTACAAAACAATACAGGTATGACTATTCACAAACCCTATAAATGCAAATATATTAATATGAGTGGGTCGATGACGCCAAAGTAAAAAATGACGGCAAAATATTTATATTGATACGCTGTCTAAAATGAAAGCAACATATACATTGATGTACCTACTATTGAGTATCTTACATTAAGACATAAGAAAAAAAATAACTAAACCACTGAACAAGATAGGAGGAATATATATATATATATATAGGCAGCAAATTCTTTTTCAATCATGTCAGATTAAATAAATTGCAAACAATATATTTGCTTATTTTTAATAAAATCTGTTCATACACACGGATAATCTTTCATGTATTACAATCAAAAGATGTCAGAAATGAGCTGTAACATTGACAGATGTTATTTTCATTCATTTCTTAAGGTACCCAAGTACTTTCAACCTGTTTCCAAGGTCAACTTCAGGGGTGTGAGTTATGGTAACAAATGTAACTGTAAAACAGTGTTGCTAAAAATTACTGTACATTTTTTTCCTGCTTCAAACATAACGGTTGACAAATTGCTTCACATTCATTAGAACGTGAAAATTATCCAAAATGGAATTTTTTGTATGTTGTAGTGTCATAGTCACGCTCATTTCTGACATCTTTTTAATGTAATACGCAATTGTAATACTTGCTATTGTCTCTCCAATTAACTGAGCTGACAGGAGGGAAATAGATACACAATGGTCTTTATTATAAGAGAAAGGGTTATTAATATCTTATATTATCATTAAAAATAGCATGGCGAAAATTAAATGTTTCTGAAGTTAATTATAAATTGCCTAGAGTAGGAAAATTATTCAACAGAAATAATTAGAAGGTGAATTATAATTGCACCAAAGTATAAAAAAAAAAAAATTGTTATAAAACATAATAAAAAAAATATTAGAGGGGGTGTGATAGCAAGGAACCCCACAGATGTAACTGCAGAATAAAAGAGGAAGGTTCTCTGAAAGGAGTGTGTTTGATGAGGGACATTGTTTATGAAACTACGGTGATGTGTGGTGGCAAGACCAAATACTACATGTAAGCTACTGAGGGTGAATGGAAAAGATGCTTCTACAACTATAAGATGATCAGCAACAGAACAATTTTAAAAAGTAGCACCATTCTTTCTACCAACTATTAAGACTCCATTAGCAGTGGAAGGGAAAATGCTGGCTAGAGCCCAACCATATAATGTAGTTGGAGAGGGATGAAATGTGTGCCCAAATGAAAAATTGCCAATTTTACATCGAATGGGTGACCAGCTGTTAAATAAGAGAAATGAGCTTGTGACCATATGTAGGCATTAGAATAAGTATTTAATTAATGTCATCATTTTACTGTTAAACTAGCAAGATGTAACCATCAAAACAGTTTCTTTTCTCATACTTCTAACCTGTGGAACTTCTTTCTGATTTCTTACTTCCATACAATCTTAAAAAATGTAAATGCAACATAAATTGTCATCTTCAGTCTTCCTTAACCTTGATTTCTTTTCAATTTCTTCACTTCTGTTCACAAAGCCTTTTCATTCACTTTCACTCCCTGTAACCTCCTGCATTCAAAGTCGTATTATCGCCTTGCTTCAGATGAAATGATTAAAAAAAATTAATTTTTTATATATTGTTATGTGTTAAGTGTAACAAAAGAAAAAAAAATGATTGACCAAAACTCAAAGTTAAATCACAAACAAATATTTAATTTACCAAAACATTAAATAAAAATATTTACAAATATACAGTTTTTTCATTCAAAAAGAAAAACGGAGTTTACTACTGGCAGGCAAAGTGTTACGAAGGGGAAGGAAGGTGTTAAATATCTTTACCCAGTTAAGATAGTGAAGAAGTTTAAGTGCTATACTTTTTAGAAATCCTCAGATGTGTATATAAAGAATAATTATTAGTTTGGTCAATGAAAGAGTCAAAAATACCTATTTATCCATATAGTTCCATGAGGTTCTCTTTCAGATTTTAGCTGGTCGGCAACTTTTCTTAGAGATTCTTTCCACTGGATATAAATTCTTGAATCAAAGCCAGAGTTGTTAATGCCAGCAAATCCTTTTAACAACTGACTACTTTCTTCCCAAAACCAATTTTATAGGGGCTAACACCTAATTTGCATATTCTAGAATCCTTTAGAATTCTCTAGATTTTACTCAAATTTTCTGACATTCTAGCGTCTTCCAAACGTTCTATTTCTAATTTCCTTATTTTTACAACTACTTCATGATTTAAAACTTTTTTGTAATAACAAGTATGACTCAAATGAATCCCTTACTACAATTTTTTAGACATTTTCATATATAAATGCATCCTCTATAGCAGATAATTTAATTGAGCAATGATAATAAAAAGTACCAACTATGAAATGAAACAAAATCCATTTAAAATAGTTTTAAAGCAAGTAAAATGATCTTTTAAACAGAAATGTAATATAAAACAAATTTTATTTCAGCCCATATTACTTTATTTGTTGACCTATAAAATCAATTTTATTTCAAGCCAGAGTACCTTATTTGTTGGTATATAAGATCTCCTTATCTATCTTGATATAGTTAGGTTTAGTATAAAACTTGTATTAAAACAGATACTTCAAATTGCTACATATGACTCAGGAAATATTTTTGAACCAATTTTGAAGAGGAAAAAAATGAAGTTTTATATGTCATCAAATAGAGTATGTAAAAAAAAAAAAAAATAATGGAAGCTGATTTTAGTTGGCAAAATGCTCAGTTCAAAAATAATTATTTTCTTTTTTGGCTTCATTCTATTTTACATCTGATATGTAAATAAACGAAAAGTAATTATAAAGTGTATTCCAACATTTTATGCCAATCACATTTTTCTTTTTTATGCCAATCACATTTTTCTTTTTCAACTAATTTCTTAGACTTCTTAGTATGTCACCTTAATTCAGTCAAAAGATTTTGCAACACTGACATAGAAAATCATGTCTAATTAGATGTGATTGTGTGAAGCAGTTAACAAATAGAAACCATTTTTGATATTGCATCATTGTCACTGAATTGATTTTTATCCAACGTGGATAATAAAGAACACATGAGCAATGAAGACCCTCAACAAAAATTGTTCAAACCTTTCATGATCATAAAACAATCATTAAAATTGCTAAATTCCTTGCAAGAAACCATATAATCTAGAAATTTCTGACAAGACTGGCTGCATTCAGTGTATGACTTGACAATAAGGAATTTTGATCTGATGAAAGGAAAACTAATTGAAAACTGGGAGGCAAAAATATCCACTTAAGAGTAATGAAGATGATAATGTTGAGATTAGCCATTTTGTTATAAGAAAACATTTGGCAGACATTGATCAAACATCATTACTGCTGGTTGAAATTTTGAAATATTTCCATTAAAAACTGTTTTTCAGGCAAACTGGCTTCTCAAGTACACTGTTCTCACTTTTTCTAGTATTGATGAAGATTTCCTTTCTAACCAAATTGACTAAAATGTCACAATACCACATACTGAAGTGCTTAGGAAATTGTACCAAACTGTTCAACCTCTTTTGAAGTTGAATAATTTTAAGTGTGTCAGTTGATTCAATCAATATATGAATTTAAACAGTATAAGAAACTGGATTTGCTTAAACAGTCATTCACAAACATGTGTAGGGTGAGATTAGATGGCTATGACAGTTGACAAAATGGCTGGTACCTAAAAGAGGAACCTAAGCCTGAAATGGTATCGGGGTGAGTAGGCTTTTAACAGGAATCCTTGATTATGAATTAGCTGACTAGATGAGGGTGCTAAAATTAACCTTTTGCCCACATTGAATTCCTAAATGCCATTCTTTAGACATAGCTACAAATGAAGACAGTGACATTCAAACAAAATACTATTTTCATGTACAACAATCTTCCATCTTGTTTTGCTAATGCAACTAAAGAATTAGGGTTTTAAAATAAGAAGCTTATGATGTAGCAACTATGTTCCCTGGATCTAAATCCCACTGAAAACCTTTGAAGCATTGTCTTGAGGTGTGTTCACGAAGGTGGCATACAATTTGTATCCAATTTGGGAATATAATATTACCATTTTGCAAAGGCATTAGTACTGAAGAAATTAAATTAACTTCTGCTGACTGTCATCTGCTTCGAGTCATTAAAGAATTTATATCAGTAAAAAAGATTATTTTCTGCTTATCATCAGCAGTTTTACATTTCATTTCTTTGAACAAGATATTGTTAATCATTAGCTTTCATTTTTTATTCTTACATATCTCCAAATCTGACTTTTTTGAGATAATTGCATAAAAATGTAGAACAGTTTTAAATTACTTTTTAATATATTCAAGCATAAATTTAATTCTTTTTCAAATTTAAGGATATTTTGTATATAAAAAAACAATTTATATTTAACCAAAATTTCATTATTTTTCAGGAATTAGTTTACAATTATTGTAATCTTCCAGATTTGTATAAAATGTTGGAATATACTGAATTATTTTTGTAAAGTTTTCCATAAAATCAGGAAACTTAAAATTGGTATATTTTTGTTAATCAATATCTAATTTATAACTATATAAAGTTCTGATAATATTTTAAATAAAACTTGACAAATAACAATCTAAACAGAAATGCTACTTGAATGTTTATAAGCAACATGGGATCATTACGAGTCACTTTAAACTGAGAAGTGTTGATAAGTGTTGAATTGGTTGGAAAAATAGACAAATAAAAGGTCCAATAATTTTGTTTTCTTTTTTGATTGTTTTCTGATCTCTGGCATTTATTACAGTTTCTAAGGTTTTGTTTCTGTCATACATTAACTTTACAATTTCTTCTTTTGATTTAGTTTTAGATTTTCTCACACAGCAATCGTTATATTTGAAATGAAACAAATAAATATTGGGCAAACTTGGACATTCATGTCTACAAGAAAATGGAGTGTGAAAAGGAGAGCTTTTCCAGTGACACCAATATTATTATTATTTTAATTACCTTCGCTCTTTGGCAACGTTTATTGTTTAAAAAAAAGTAATCATTAAAATTGGAATAAAACTTAAAAAATATGAAAACGGATTTATATATTTTCTTTGTTCTTGAAAATTGACAACAGAAATAATAAACACTATTTATTTATTAGATTGATTATATACGCTATTACATTTTTATTGGCTTACAGCCTATCACGTTGAATACACCGGTTCTCGCTCGATCACTGAAGTTAAGCAACATTGAGCCTGGTCAGTACTTAGATGGGTGACTGTTTGGGAATACCAGGTGCTGTAAGCATTTAGTGACGGATGTGCATGCTTAGAGCCATATCATGGTGAATACACCGGTTCTTGCTCGATCACCGAAGTTAAGCAACATTGAGCCTGGTCAGTTCTTAGATGGGTGACCGCTTGGGAATACCAGGTGCTGTAAGCGTATAGTGATGGATGTGCATTGTGGTGCAGTGGATGTCGGCTTGGAAAGAGAAATCAGTGAGCCGAGTTCGATTTCCAGTTGAATACCCTGCATTCACTTAAGCACTGGTACCCTCGGGAAAGGTATTAATTCATCCCTTAAAAACAAATCCCAAAGAATCTTGATACTTGAAAAGAAAAATGTATTACTAGACACAAAACTTATATAAAAACAACAATAGTTGAAAGAAAAAGGTATAACTAGCAATAAATAAATAAAATTTAGTTGGCAATAAATAACCCGCTGAGGTTGATATGCCATAAAAACAAACCAACCAACCAACCAACCAACATTTCTTATTGGAATGGTTAGCAAAACATTGGCTGATTATTAATTGAGTCAGACTTTATGAAATGGTAAATAAAGATTTCATTATAATTGGTTCAAATATTTTAATAATTTAGTAAATGTTTATAAATTTATTAAAAAACATTGCTTTCATATTTATCTAAACTTATTTATAAATGGAACTTTGTCTGTGTGTGTGTGTGTGTGTGTATCCGTTACCTATAGACTCCGAAACGGCTGAACCGATTTTCTTGAAAATTTACACAGTTGTACTATAAGCGTCTGCGAGTGTTCTTAGCTAGGGTTTGTGTCGAGGTACTCCCGATAAATATCGAAAATCGAAAAAATCGGGTTATAGAAGGAGTGGTTTGATTTTAATCAAATTTGATACACTCATAGACAAAGACATAAGAAACAATATTCAGAAGTTTCAAGGTTGCAGCTCTTACAATAGTGCAGAAAATTTGATATTGATAGCAGGAAATCAAAATTTGACTGACATCCATTCATTTTTCTTTCAGTTTACGGTTTCACTTTAACTGGAAATAACTATTGCTTTTTAGTCTTTCGTGCCAATGTCCAAAGAGTCTGAGCTCCAGGACCATGGATTAGTTTTAAAGCTTTCATTACATCCGAGCAATGCCGGGCTATACTGCTAGTCTCTTTATAAATTGGTAAGTGATAAATATAGCATTAGTTTTAATTCTATCAGTTTTTAGAGTGTTGTAAATATAAAATTATTCTTGTAAATAATCAAATAAATAATGTTTATTATTTTTATAGTAAATTCTTAAGAACAAAAGAAATGTATAAACTCGCATTCATCATATGCTTAAGTTTTATTACAATTTTAAATGTTGCTTTTTAAAACAAACATTGATGAGGAGTGAAGGTAGTTAAAATAACAATAGTGTTAAGGGAAAAATCATCCTTTTGACACACCATTTTTTTGTTTGTTTTTTTAACCTGAAAACCCAAGTTTGCCAAATATTGATATTTGATTGTATAATGGTAGACTTATTAATACCATTATATGCATACATTTATTTATAAAATAAACAACCTTTGAATTGAATAATAAAATCTCATGGAGCAAAAAAATTATTGTAAAGGCTTGAAACAGATACACCTTTTTGTCAATTAATTGACACAACTGCTTTAGTTTCCTTTCTTTCATCATACAATCAGTTTTAGAACCACTGGAGTGACAGGGTGTAATCGAGTTCTATTTTTTCCTCAGATTAAGTCATTTGCAGTGATGTACAGTAATATAAACCTATTTCGGGGGTGTATGATGTAATTTGCTTGGCCTTGAAACATATTGTGTCATCAGTGATTGCATCATGTTTTTTATCATGACCAGATGCTATTGTTGTCTAAAGTTTTGATTAGTTGTTCTATGGCCATTGTTTGTGATGGGCATTACTGCAAGGAAGTATACAAAAACTGTAACACTGGAGGAACACACTGGCAAGCCTTACAGAGAGATCACAGATATTGTTGGTGTCAGCCTTGCAACTGTCAGTCATGTCATCAAGGTGAAGAAACAAACTAGATCTATTAGTTAAAAACATAAAGGAAAATGCAGCCGGTAGAGAAAAACAAAACCAAGAGACAATGTATACATGATCAGGGAAAGCGTGAAAAATTCTAAAAAGACATTTTTTTGATTTCATTAATGCGCACAAGAGTGTATATAGATCTATCTATCTCTCTCTCTCTCTCTCTCTCTCTATCTATCTATCTATCTAATTTCAAAATGTAAAGGAAAATGCAGTCAAAAGAGAAAAACAACACCAAGAAACATATATGTGATCAGGGAAAGTGTGAAAAATTCTAAGATTATTCATCTTGTTTCAATTAATTTGCACAACGATGTATCTATAACTTATAACATTCCCTTGTGTTAGAAAGCTAAAATTCACATAGTATATTTAATAAAATAACTATTATTAATATTTATGAAATAACCTGCAATATTGATTGATTAATACCAATTTTATTGCAAAACCCACGGACTTTTATTATAAATTCTGACGGTATATAAAACAAAGCTTGTTTGTCTTTGAGATTTTAGCAATGATTAATATTTTTATTAAGATTATTTTGTAACAAAGACAATTGCAGAAAAAAAATCACAATGCCATGAACAATTTTCTGAAATGAATGCAGCATAAATTGCGCCTCGAAAAACACAATAGAGACTCAAAACAAGTAATCTCATTCGAACGACGCAATTATAATTTCGGAGACAGCTCAATGGAATTTGTAATTACCAAAATTTCACAATCGTCAGTTGACCTTAATGTGAAATCAGCTGGAATGATCAGTATTGATGAAGGCTGAGCTGCACTCTGACATGTCGTTAATAAAAAAAAATCAAGAAAAATACATGGCATGGAAATAACATTCATCCATGCATCTGTAAGGGTTAGCGTTATAATGATCAACATCTGTACCATTGTTTGACAATGGTGACAGTATATAAAGAACATCGTATCGTAGCTGAGATTGAGGAATTTCTCTGCTGATTGTCTGGGGCCACACATTACATTTTATGGCTGCTATTTAGTACGTCTCTCATGTACAAGCGCGTAATATGAGGAGACCAACCTTTCCATGATGATTTGGATAGAAGCCCAGTTGGGAGTTGCTATTGTTCTGAGGTCACTTCTAACTGAATATGGGCTTCTTTTCATTTCGTATTGATTCAATGTTGCTTTACTTTAAATTGTCAAAAGAAAAATAGATTTTTTATTTTCCAGCTTCATACGTGGCTTTTACTGTTGCAATAGATTTTTTTTCTTTTCTTCTTTCTTTCTAATGAAAGAGGCAACTTTCCAATTTTCTGAACTTTCTTTATATGGATAAAGTAATAAATAACGACATTAACTGAAGTGAAGATTTTATACACACACACATGCTCTCTCTCTCTCTCTCTCTCTCTCTCTATATATATATATATATATATATATATATATATATATATTAATGGACAGCAAACCTTGATTTATGCATGTTTTGTTAAATCTGATAGACAAACAAAAATTTTTTAAAATTGACAAAATATTTGTCCATCATATTTAATGAAACATATTGCTATGGTGACTTACCTATATCACACATTGAACTCTTCCGAACTGTATATAAGTAGCAGTTCTACTTTGCAGAACAGAGTGACAGAGAGAGTGATAGTAGAATCTATTCCGGCAGAAAACTCTGACAGCCGGACTAATAGTCAGGCTAATAATTGCTCATTGGTATATGTTTGTACGACTGTCTTTGTGTTCTTATTTCTGGTTCCAACTTGACCACAACACACACACACAGGTGCATATATACAAATATGTTTATATACACAACTGTATATATGTACATACATATGCACGCACATGTAATATATAACCAAATAATGCTAATATATATATATATATATATATATATATATTGTGTGTATTTTGGCAGCATTTTTTCATTAATGCAGGTTTCATTGATTTAGTTGCAAAAAACCAATGTAGTATATAAATTCATATGTCCATATAGACAATGTATCTCTAACAACCTCAATAATATCTACATTGGCCACACCACAAATTCGCTTTCACGGCGTCTGACGTTGCACTTAAATAAAAATTCAAATATATTCCGTCATTTAGAACAACACGGTTATCAACGCACACTTCTGAGAAAAAAACGCTCATTGATAACACGTACATACTCAAACAAGAAAATAATAAGCAGAAACTAAAAATCCTTGAAGCACTCTACATTAAACAATTTAAACCTGGTTTGAATACAATCAATTTCGATATTTCCAATAACGTACTCAAATGTCTGTAATCAGACCAGGGACCATAACGCCACTATTTTGTCACTGTCTTCCCCGCCACGGTAGGGATGGCCTTATATTTTCAATTCAATTCTCTTTATTGTTAATAACTTAAATGGTCTATGTTTACTGTGTGTTAATATTTACTCTTTGATAATGGCTTATGTGAGCCGAAAGCTTAGACCCGATAAAAAATTCAACAAATACTGTGATTTTTTGTTGTCTTTTAACGACATCACCATCAAGTATATCAGACGGTATGAACGGATCCTACACAAAATTAATAGACAAAACTTGTCTATATTATTCAATGAAACCTGCATTAATATATATATATATATATATATATATAATTAGAAAAGAAACTAAAAAACATCACAATAATGCCTTCCAAAAAGTGTAAGTTGGCATAACTCTGCTCAGTTAAGTGACAAACTTTTCCACATTAATTCTCTCTTACTACACACACACACACACACACGCAATTATGAAATATTATAAATTTTCCTTCTATATATGAAAGTCAAGACAAAATTTTCACAGCCTTAATTATATATATATATATAGAGAGAGAGAGAAAGATAAATTGTGTTTTTGGACAACAATCTCTCTATTATACAGGTTTCATTAGAAATGACAAAGTTAAGTTTTTTATATAATTTTCATGTGGTTGATTAAATTGTTTTTTGGCACTCAAGTTACACATGTTTATTTACAAGTAAAACAAAATTAATTCTTGATAATGGCTAAAAGTATAGCTGAAAGCGCTCAAAAGTACAAAACTTATGGAAAATTCTTATATAATTTGAGTTCTGAAAAGAAAACAATTATACAAACATATGAAAAGTTATATAAAACAGATCACCAGTGCAAAAGGAATAACACTAGTGCACCAGAAAGTTATAGACTTTACAGATAAATGATATATATATATATATAAATGATATATATATTTACAGATAAATGATATCTAAAATCCCACAGCATATAGAGAGCTGATTAATTTCCTGCTAAATTTTATCTCATGCAGACATTTCTTTCACTTATCAAATATCATTTGAATAATCAACATTAGAAATAAGAAGGAACATAAATTAGATTGCTAAAAAATGATAAATTATCCTTTCTATAAACAAAAGGTGAGATAAAATTTCCCCAGCTGAAACTAATAACATTAATGTTCCTGATAATGATGAGGGAGGGTTAAAAGCACTCAAGCAAAAACATCATAACTTTGGACAGTGTCTGCCTAAATTTGATCCAAATGTGTAACAACTTATACACAAAGTGGAAAAAATATAATAAAAATCATAAACAGACACTGTCAATCAATTTCATAATAATTTGAATGAAACCTGACAATCATTTTTTTTTTCCCCTGGTGTCCTAACCATGTGAATTTAAGTGTGCTACTACATTGGCATTTATGTCCCACTCTTTTACTGGTGAAATAGTTAAATGTAACCACCTTCTATACAGGAACAGTTTCTTCCCCCCCCCCCCCGCATTTCCCACCTGTGGAACTCCCTTGGTTTACTTGCTTCCCTGATAGCTACAATCTCCAAAAATTCAAAGGGAATGTCAATTGCCATCTTTCATCTTCTTGAATCCCATTCATCTTTTATCCTCTCTTTGACAATCCCTTTACCCTGTCTTTTCTCTCACCGTAACCCCCTACACACTAGTGGTGGTCTCGCCTTGCTTGGGGTGAAATGATTAGAAAAAACTTCTAAGTAAGTATAAATATAGTCAGTGTAGTCATAGAAATCAATTCCACATGGTGACAGCCAATTTCCTCCCTAAAGTGATTTGGCAAACCATGATTGCTAAAAGTGAAACTGGCTGTTTTTTTAAAAAGCTTATCAAGCATCTGTCTCTTATTGTGGCCAATTGTAAGAATAATTCTTTTTTTGAAAGTGAATATTTGATGAATATTTTTAGATAACAATGACTCTAAAGTGAAACTGCCACTCACTATGTAGTGTTGATTTCAATGCTTATAGTTTAGAACTATAATTTATAATAAATATTCATAGTTCTATTTGTATATTCAGCACGGTTTTAAATTAATGTTTTGAACATTGTTAATATTTTCATTGTTTCTTATTCACTTGGATATATATATATATATTTAGTGTATCGAGGTAGTAGATAATTTTCTAAACATATACTTTTAAATATAACAGACAATGAATGTCTATTATGTTTAATCATGAGCCATTCTAAACATCATATTTTGGCTTTAATTTCAGATGAAAATTAAGACAAAAATTGTACAACATTTGGATATTTTTTTATTATGCTGGTTCTAAGCTTTCGGCTCACATGAGCCATCTTCAGAGCGGTTACAGGGATGTTAACATAAAGACATCTACCATCAATGATGACATTATCTTGTGTTGACATTGTTATGCTACGATAGCAGTCACCAAATAGCAGACACAGGTTGTAAATTTGTAATCCAAAGATTCAACAGACCTAAGTCCCATACTGGATTTTAAAATTAAATACACACAAGCTAGGGTTAAATAGGGACTTAGGTGTGTTGAATCTTTACAAATATTTCAATAGGTAAAAATTTTTTTTCAGATATTCCAAGAAATTTTTATCTAAAACAAACAGACTTTCTCTACGGACGTGCCGCATGTTGTGAACAAACACACCACGTGACGTAAACAAACAAAAAATATTTGAACGCTATCGTGAAATACGTTTCTAATTCAAATTTAAAAATCACTTGTTTCTGATGAAGGACCAAGGACGGTCTGAAATATAAAATATAATAAAAATAAACAGATACTGTTAAAAAAAAGTACATTTTTAAATTCAAAACTTTTTATTAATATTCTTTCCTATATATATATATATATATATATATATATATATATATATACTGATGAGCTGTGATACAGCGAAACAGATCTGTCTGCAGATGACTATTTATGCTCTCACACCTCGATTGAGCACTATGGAGGAATGGTAGACTTTGAAAAAACAGTAGCTACTCACACATCTACGCATTGTTCATTCTGTAATGAATTTGAATGCTCTCAGCTACTAGCATGTTTACATTGTATATAACATGCTAAAGTCTGCCTTCCTCTATCGAGCGCCCATAGCTCAGAAGTAGAACTGCTGACTGATGTCTATTCGGTCGGGTTTCAATCCTGGCTAGAAGCAATTGGATATCTAACCATACTGATGAGCTGTGATACAGTGAAGTAGATCTGTCTGTGGAGGACTATATATATATATATATATATATATATAGCTCTATAGCCCAGTGTTGCTCGGGGTTTTTTAGTGGTTATGTTGAAATGGTAAAGCCAAGTGTTTATTCAAATAGTTTCAGTATGAGGTTGCTATGATGCATAAGTTTAAAAACTGCGAATTAAGTATTGGTTTTTGTTGTATTTATAAAATAGGGTTCATGCTGGTTAATTTTTCCAATGAATAGGAATGATGTATGTACAACATGGGAGAACATTACGAGAGCCTGTAAAGTGATATGATGAAGTTGTGACGCAGAATAAGTGGATACATTGTCCCGGCAACATCAGAGGGGTTGGCACCTTGTAGAAAACGAGAAATTAAGGTATATAATAAGGTAGAAGTTATAAAAAAGAGAAATAATTTTCTATTAATTTTTGCCACATCCTGTGTGTCAATTGAAATTTTTGTTTGCATATCAAGGCATCAGATTTTGATATACCAGTGACTCGATTTTGGTTGAGTTTGAATCAATCATCTTTGAGAAATGTATAAAGGTGCACAAAAGACCAACCGAAATTATGTTTGTCATTGATTTTTGATGAACCCTGTACACTGTTTCAAAAAATTTTTGTGTATATCAAAGGTTCGGACTTTGATCAACAAGTTATCTGATTTGGGTTGAATTTGCGTAAGGTGTCTCAAAGGAAAAGAGTTTATAAATTCTAAGTGTTTTGATGATTTCTGCCGTACCCTGTAAATTGATTTGAAATTTTTTTGCCTACATCAAAGTCTCATATCATGTGACCCAACTTTGGTTGAAATAGAACCAATGGTTTTGGAGGAGTTGGGGTCATTGAATGAAGACACACAAACACAGGTGTATCCATTTTTATATATATATATATATATAATGAATATGTCTATCTATATATATATATATATATATATGTGTGTGAATGTGTGTATGTATGCAAATTTTGCTAAATATGACAAATAAGGTGCTGTGGTTATGTTTTTTATATAATTTTTCATATGATCTTATCTCATAATTTTTTTCTTTTCAGAACATACATTATAAAAACTGTTCAAATGTTTTATTTTTTCAAACACTTTCGACTATACTTTTAGCCATTATCAAGGATGATTTTATTTTACTTTTAACTAAAAGTGTTGGTGTATCTAGGTCAGTACTTAGAAGTTTTGCTCTATGCTGCAGGCAAGAGCCTTTCATTTTTTTCACGCACTGAAGGAATTATGTAGGAATCAATCAAACCTGATAATTGTTGAATGTTGGCTTATGTTATATGGAGGTCTTCAACTCTGTGTGAGTTGTTTGAACATCCAGGAAGGTTAGTTTATCTTCCTCTTTCTTTTTGAATTGTGCTGAAAATCTTATCTTCACATGGAATAACAGTACTTACTAATTTTCTTGCCAAGACCAAAATATGAAGGTATCATCTTCATATTTCAGTCACAGAATTGCCTTTAATGGCATCATTCTTAAAACCATTTTCTTAAAGTAGTCCAGCAGCAAGACCTCTGATTGAGAGGTTGGAGGTTTTGAGGAGCTGGGAGCTGTTCACAGATCCACCCTGACCCGAAGTGGTAGCACCTGTTAGGGTCCCAGCTATGGGCAAATAGTGAGCCATCCAAACAAAGAAAAATACTATGAAAGCATAAAAATAGATTCTCCTATAAAAAATTACCAAAAATAGATCTTATCTGTAGTTAAAGGCATAAAATTATGCTTAAAAGAGTTAGATTTTGGTATTAAATAACCCATAGAGGTTGATATGCTGCTAAACAAAATCAACCAACATGAAAGAACACTTTCATGAAATTAGTTCATAGAATATTCTACAATTTCTTAAATCAAAATCTGTTCCAAAATATAACCTCAACAAAACATGAAACACACACATCACCACCTCTCTTCATTATATCTACGCAAACATGTACAAAAGCTAAGTATCAACTACCATATTTCTCTATATTTCTGAGATGAGGTAGTATTTACAGTTTTTACATTATTTGGACTATTGCCATCATCTTTGTTGCCATTTGTACGACGTTTTGGCCACTGTACACTCTGGCCTTCATCAGGTGCTAGGAATTTCGAACCAAACCCTTTATTACAATCACTAATAAATGATAATTCCTAGCACCTGAGGAAAACTGGAGCATACAATGACTGAAACATCGTACAAATGGCAACAAAGATGAGAACAATAGTCCAAATAATGTAAATACTATCATCTATCATGTTGTAAAAGATGTAAAAGCAGAATAACATATTACATTAAAACTCACCGAAAAAAAATTCCATGTTAAGTGATCCATAAGGAGTTGCTATGTCATTAAACAAACAAATCAAAACAAATCAAAGCTTCCAAGAAAATTCAATTTTGGCATTAACTGACCCATGAAAAGTTGATATGTTGTTAAAAAACAAAACAAACTTAAAATATTCCAACTTTTCACAGGTCCTGTTAACTTCTAATTTATTTGTCAGTCAGTCAGTTAAGTGCCATACGTGATACACACTTGGGTGATCATGTCTCGAAAGAGACATGACTGACTGGGCAGAAGATTATCCTGCAGTAGGTTGCCATTGCTTTCTGTGGTAGACTGGTTGCTGACCAAGGCTATAGAACCCAATCTGTCCTATTATTTGACTCATAGGTAGAGGGGGAAGAGATGTATTATATCATTAAGTAGTAATTAGTGGGGGATCAGTTTATTACTTCAAAAGAATATAAAACTGATCCCCCACTTTATGCCCATTAGAAGACTTAATCAGGTGTCCAACTATTATATTTAGTCAGTCAGTTAAGTGCCATATTTGATACACGCTTGGGCGATCATGTCTCAAAAGAGACATGACTGACTGGGCAGAAGATTATCCCGCAGTAGGTTGCCATTGCTTTCTGTGGTAGACTGGTTGCCGACCAAGGCTATAGAACCCAATCTGTCCTGTTATTTAACCCATAACTGGAAGGAATAGATGGATTAATACCTTTCCCAAGGGTATTTGCACGTAAGTGAATGCAATGAATTCAGCTAGAATTCGAACTCAACTCCTCGATTTCTCGTTCCAAGCCGATATCCAATGCACCACAACGCACATTTATTTGTAGTGAAAATAAAAAACAACATAAAATTAGAAATACCAAAACTTCTTTGTGTAAACATTCTGTTTAAACAGAGCTATGATAATTTAGTTAAAAAAAATGACTTACATAAAATAAAATTAGTGTTTGATTTTTTGGGGTGAAGAGTTTACATTAATTTACTCATGTATTGTTATGACAACATTTCAATTAATGTGTCCTTCAGCCTTCATCAGGTATAAATATCGATCCAGGTAACCTGCAGGGAATTCCAAGATGAAATACAATATTAACAGTAAGGACGAGGACAATAGTCCAATGAGACAATCTAAATAATTAAAATAAAATTAGTTTTCTTTAATCATCTGATTTACTATAATGTCTTTCTTATATTGAAAACAGATTCTAATATCTTTTTGGCAGACATTTCTTGTGAATAATCAGGGCGTTTTTTAAATTTTTTTATGAATTTGTCAGAAAATTAGAATTCTGTGCTTTGAAGTTTCCATCAAGAGTGAAAATAGAAAGTTAATTAACGTCTGTATTACGAATCCTTGTTTTGTGTAAATGTCACTGACTCCCTTTGTATTTTTGAAATGGTATTTTTATTGCTCCTTCAGTTCATTGTTTCTTCTTAAGTTCTGAGTCAAGAATCTTGCTAGTTGCTTATAAATCATTTCTTCAAGCTTTATAAAAAAATGCTTAGAAGAATCCTGATACTAAATCTCTTACAAGTTTGACTCGTAATTCAAAACAGATTAAGTCTTAAAAAAAATAAATTGTCTTTATCAATCAAACATGGAATTTTATTTTTTTTCCAGTGTTAAATATTTTACAATCTGTAATTTTCTTGGTGTTTTTCTATAAGATGTTACCCAAAAGTTTAAGAAAATTGACCATGAACAAAATTACTATATAATTTCAAGTAGCATTATATATATATATATCAGCATGCAGTGTGGATATAGAAGAATCCTAAGAAGTATCCTGTACATACAGTGGTAGGATAACTCTCTAAGAGAGCTCTAAATATATATGTATATAAATACATGTAGAGAAAATATGAGAAAAATTAAGACATATATATTTTTCTGTTCCCACTACCACTGAAGATTATGTCTAAGCATGAAACTGTCAACGGTGTGATAATTTGGAATGTGTACTTGAAGTTTTGTTATTTTTTCCTAATGGTCTGTATTTTTATACTTTACATTCAGAACTCTAACATTTTAATTCCTGAGTGTCTTTGGTAGTGGAGCAGAGTTTGAAAGAGATACCAAGAGGAAAAATATTAAGAGTGACAAGGGACAGGGGCAAGTAGAAGTCCATGATTACCTATGTCCTGAAGGAACATGGCATATAAAGAAGTCATCATCTTTGGTGCACATATTTTATTATATATATATATATATATATATATATATTTGTAATAGTTGTTACAATGGTTTATAAATTCATAGTATCACTACACAAAAATTTTTGTGTTTCGAAGCTAGTCATGTGTCTAGGCTGCTTCTTCCTCAGGTGATCTTGTTAATATGAAAATTATTTAGTTGAAAAGACCGTTTATTTGTGTTGGATTTTTTTGTTTTTTTTTAATGCAAAAATTTTTGTATCGTGATACTATGAATTTATAAAACATTGTAACAACTAGCACAATATATATATATATATATATATATATATATATATATATATATATGAATTTATAAACCATTGTAACAACTATTACAATATAATGCTCTACATTTGTATTGAGCACTCTCTATAAAAGTAAATGCATGAACAACAGGTTAAAAAACCTACAACTTCTACAACTTAGTTACAATACTATATATATATAATTGTTTAATTATTTAGTTTCTGGTCATAATAAGGTTAGACCAGTGCACATTTGTATTAAAAAGTGTTCAATACAGTTATATTGCAGAACTTTTGAATATTTTTCATTTGTAAATGAGTTATTATGCAACCTAGGTTTCTACCATGAGTGGTGTCTTCAGGCGATTTGCAATAACTTTGCAAATCACCTGAAGACACCATTCATGGTAAAAACCTAGGTTGCATAATAACTCATTTACAAATGGAAAAAAAAAATATATATATATATGGTCTGATGATTGCTTGAGTCATGAAGCCACCAGGCACCATATAGTATTGATTTCTATGGCTTATATCTGCAAACACTCTATTTCCAATGTTGATCATTCTTTACCCATAACTATAACATTATATATATATATATATATAATGTTATATAAATATATAATATATATAAAATATATAATATATATATATTTTTGGTCAACAATACGGTGATCCTTACTCATACACACAGTAAGAGGAACCTGCAGATATTGGAGGCCATGTACATCAAATCGAAACAACCAACACTCAATAAAATCAACTTTAAAACAGGAAATAACATATTACATTGCATTTGACTACATGGTTTTGTTGTTATTTCGCGCTATCCCGTGGTATGACGTCATAAAACCGCATCGCAAACTTAAGAACTGCGTTTATTATTTTTGGTAACTATTGCCGTTGCCAAGCGGAGTTTTATGTCAACACAAAATAAAATCGTCGGTGATGGTGGATTTTATAATATTTCAGTTTAAACAACCTCTCTGAAGATGGCTCATGTGAGCTGAAAGCTTAGAAGAAAACCAATAAATAATTATCCAAATGTTGGAGAATTTTTGTCTTTATTTTCAACTGAAATTAAAGCAAAAATACAACATTTAGAATGGCTCATGATTAAACATAATAGACATTCATTGTCTCTTAAATTAAAAAACATATGTTTAGAAAATTACTTGCTGCCTCGATATACTAAATATATATATATATATATATATATAAAGACTTGGTACCACAAAACTTAAACAGAATTTTGAAAAGGGGAAACATTTTTTAACTAAAATCTTGAGGATCCTTTCAGCCAACAGTTCATTGGAGGGTGCTGTTGGCAAAAGAAATTAATACAAGATCTTAAATTATGAAGGTAAACTGGAAAAGGGGAGCACAGTTGAAAACATGATTAAAATATTAATATTTTAATCATGTTTTCAACTGTGCCCCTTATTCTTATGTCAATTTCCTTTGCTAAAAGTACCCTTCAATGAAGTGTTGGAAAAAGGATCCTCAGGGTTTTTATTAAAAATATTTCCTTTTTTTCAAAATTATATATTTTAAAATTGTGTATGTCGGCAGAAATCCTTCATTAAGAATGACAGACTAGGCGATGTGGTTCAGTTTTTTATATAATTTTTCAGACACACCAACAAATGGTTCACATTAGTGAATAGTAATTCTCCTGTAAGCTTAACATCAATAAGCCCAACTTTCATGAGTAGGAATATCAGGATCAAGGAAAAAAGTCAGAAAACTGATGTGGTTTATCTAACCAACATCCGAGGCCTGTTGAAATGATTCAGATCTGTGGTCTATACAACATCAGGACAATATTCAAAAGCAATTCCACCCTTTGAAGACATATTTTTGAAACCAAACTATTTTCAAAAATGAACATGAACAAGGAATGCATATACACATTTCCATTTTATGTAGTTGTGACAGAACTGCAAAAAGCAAGATTGATGGGACATTATAAAAATCATTATTTGGTAGAAATATAATAAAATCAAGTATGGTGTAACAGGAGAAGGTGTGCTCAGAGCCACCAGGGATAGGGAAACGTGGAAAGCTATGATCATCTACGTCCTGAAGGGACAGGGCACATAGAAGAAGAATATATATGCCAACCGTTTATAAGAACTTATAATGTGAATATAAAGTGGGGGATCAAATCTATATTATAATCACTATATAAACTGATCCCTCATTTTGTGGCCATGCTAGTTTCTGTACATTTATATTCTAGATTTATGGGCTTCAGCTAGTGGATGACAGATCGGGGTTTGGGTGGTGTAACAGGAGAAGGCGTGCTCAGAGCCACCAGGGATAGGGAAACATGGAAAGCTATGATCGCCTACGTCCTGAAGGGACAGGACGCATAGAAGAAGATAGTTGAACATGTGTGGAGGAAATAGGAGAGTCACCAATTCCTATTAAATGGTGTTAGAATAAACAAGAACAACATTGGAATATAAAGCAAGTGAAAGAATAAGCACAAATGCTTAACATGAAAAACAGACATGGAAGTCTTTCAGAAAGATAAAAACATTAGACCTAAAAATCAAAATTTGTATCACGTAATTTCAGCTCATATAACTACAAGAAAACTGAATGCACGGTCATCAGTAAAAAGAAAAGCACAAAATACCAATGACAGCCAAGAAATATTAAAATCGAGCAGGTACAGAAATTGAAATGCCTGGGAAGTGTTCTAACAGAGGACAGATAGAGTGACACTGAGATCTGAAGGCATATTGGCATGGCCAAGGATGCATTCCAGAAGCTAATTAGAGTTTTAAGAGACAAGAAAATTTTACAGAAAACAAAGAAGAGAGTACTGGATTGTTATGTGATGTCTGTTATTCAATATGGCAATGAATGCTGGACAATCTTCTCAAAGATGAAGGAGATAAAACTTGAAACAACTGAAATGTGATCCTACGGCAGGGTTCTGCAGATACCATAGACTGAACATGTGAGCAACGATGAGGTTTTAGAGAGGATGGAAATGAAAAGAAAGCTAATACTAAACATCAAAAAAAGACAAGTTCCTGGGACATGTAATGAGGAAGGAGAGCTTGGAGAATATGATACTCACAGCTCAGATAGAGAGAAAGAGAGACAGGGAAAAGCAATGTGTAACATACTTAATGGGCTTGAGCAAATGAAGGGGTTTGGGAGGGATAAAGGAGAAGGTGTATTTGGGAGGGGTAACAAGAGAAGGTGTGTTGGGAGCTTCTAGGAATAGGAAGATGTGGAATGCCATAATTGCCTATGTTCTGAAGAAACACAGCACCTAGCAAATTTCAGCTCTGTGATCCTTTAGGACATGGGTGATCATGAATCTCCACAACTTCTTATCCTTTGTAGATCTTAGTAAAGTTTGTCTTTTAAAATATTCCCCCCACTCTCTGTTGTGCCATCCATTTACACGTGCTTGTTAGATTACTTGCCGTTTCCTATTCAATATGTCCTGACAGTGTCAATTCCCAATTTCTGATTCTAAGTATCAGTCAGTGATACATGCTTGGATGATCATGTCTTTTTTGAGACATGACTGATTAAACAGACGATTTTTCCAGTAGGTTGCCATTTCTTTCTGCAGTATACTGGTTGCTCACCAAGGCTAAAATGAAGTTATATTTAATTTTTCCTATTTTCTATTAAACTAGTTATTTTGAAACTACTCATTATTCTATTATCCTTGGCTATGACTGACTATTTTCTTATACCCCCCTCTCGAATTGAGCTGTAAAGTGTCAACATAGTTGAAAGGTTTTTTTTAAAACTATTATTTTGATAATAGTTAGCTGTCTGATCTTGAGTAGTTCATGCAAGTGCTCTTTATTTTTTAATTTAGCAAATAATTTATTTTTTAAGCAGCCCACAATGCCAAAGGTAGCAGAACTAACAATTGCACAAAGGAGCAAAATAAAGGCTTTAAGAGACGTTGGGTGGACGCTTAGAAGGATTGTAACTGACATCAAATGTTCCTCAAATACAGCGAAATACACCCTGGATAGAGAAATAGAAACCAATCTGCCTTACTATTCAACACATACCTGAAAGGAGAAGAAATAGATTAATACCTTTCCCAAGGGTACTTTCATGAAAGTGAATGCAATGAATTCAACTGGAATTGAAAGTTGTCTGTGTCCTTTTTGTTTCCATTTTCTTTAAAACTTTCTCATAACTCATTTTTAGTCCATAGTATTCTCAGTATCCTCCTGAAGAACAATGTTCTTACTTTCTTCATCTGTGAAGAGTTTGTCCAGCATTTACTGTCATATAGGAGGACTGATATTACATAACATGGCAGCACTATTCTCTTTGTTTCGCAAAATTTTTTCCTGTTTCTTAATGCTTTACTTGGCTTTTGGAAGGCATCTTTCTCTATTCAAATGCACCTTTGAATTCTAGCATCATCACATTTTCTGTCATCTCTTAAGACACTTCCCAGATACTTAAATTTTGGTACCTGCCTTTTTTTGTCCTCTCCTGACTCATAATCGTTATTACATTTAGTGCACGAAGTGTCTGTAAATCTAACAACTATTATGAGATTCAGCACTGTGTAATGTTACTTCTGTAAATTTATTTATTTATTTTTTTTTCAATTGGAGTAGATAGACTAAACTATCGCCTGGTTCACACTCTACCCACCTCTATTGAACAGGTGAAGGGGCTCATCCCTTGTTTCCTGTTTAGGATGCGGTTTCCAGTTTTCTCTTTTCTAATCTTCTCACTTTGTTTTTTTTTTTTTTTCAATTGGAGTAGATAGACTAAACTATCGCCTGGTTCACACTCTACCCACCTCTATTGAACAGGTGAAAGGGCTCATCCCTTGTTTCCTGTTTAGGATGCAGTTTCCGGTTTTCTCTTTTCCAATCTCTTCACTCTTATGTAGCCCCCTGCACATCAGTGGCGTTACCGCCTTGCTTGGGGTGATATGATTAAAAAAAAAAAAATTATTATTACATTCAGTGTATGCAAATGTTTTTCAGACATACAAAAATTTCAGCTATTATAGGATAGAGTTAATGACTTAAAACTCTTTACAATGTTTTTATCCAGGCAGGATTTCTATGTACATTTATAAAAACAAAATACTGGAATTTTTTTCTAATTTCCTGTGAACTTTAGCAGCTCCCATTCACCCAATGTTTAAATTGAATGACGTCTTGAGATGTCACTGAGCATGTCTTCTGTACACATAATAATGAATAAGATCTTATCGCACAATACTCACTTCTCTTGCGAATTTCACGTTTTCAATTAGTTTTGCTATTAAGTCATAAGAAAATATATTTTTAAATAAATAAATAAAGGCTGTTTTGTTTTCCGTTTTAGTTCAGCTGTTTTTCAGACTTGAAAAAAAAAATTCAGCTATTTTCAAGGTTTTCAATATGTTTAAAAACTCCAAGTGATTGTTCATAAATTGTCAGGAGTCTTCTGGAAATTGGTAGAAATATAAAAAAAAACAGATTGCACAGAAAAATTTGTGTAACAATGTTTTCTTTTGGGGTTGAGTAATGGATGTGCATTGTGGTGCAGTGGATATCAGCTCGGAACAATAAACTGGGGAACCGAGTTCGAATCCCAGTTCAATTCCTTGCATTCACTTACGCACAAATACCCTTGGGAAAGGTATTAATCTATCTCTTCCCTCCACTTATATGGGTTAAATACCACCCATAGGACAGATTGGGTTCTATAGCCTTGGTCAGCAACCAGTCTACTGCAGAAAGCAATGGTAATCTACTGCAGGATAATCTTCTGCCCAGTCAGTCATGTCACTTTTGAGACATGATCGCCCAAAGCGTGTATCATGTATGGCACTTAACTGACTGACTGAATATAATAGTTTGCAACATGATTAAGGCTTCTACTGGGCATAAAGTGGGGGATCATTTTTATATTGTTATGAAGTAATAAACTGATCCCCCCACTAATTACTACTTAATAATATAATACATCTCTTCCTAGTATAGCTATGAGTCAAATAATAGGGTAGACTGGGTTCTATAGCTTTGGCTGGCAACTAGTCTACTGCAGAAAGCAATGGCAACCTACTGCAGGATAATCTTCTGCCCAGTCAAGACTCTTTCAAGACATGATCGTCCAAAGCGTGTATCACGTATGGTACTTAACTGACTGACTGAATATAATAGTTTGCAACCTGATTAAGTTTTCTACTGGACATAAAGTGGGGGATCAGTTTTCTATTGTTATGAAGTAATAAACTGATCCCCCACTACTTACTACTTAATAATATAATACACCTCTTCCTCGTCTAGCTATGAGTCAAATAATAGGACAGACTGGGTTCTATAGCCTTAGCTGGCAACTAGTCTACTGCAGAAAGTAATGGCAACCTACTGCGGGATAACCTTCTACCCAGTCAGTCATTTTGTTGTAGCAGTAATTGTGTGTGTGTATATGTGTGTGTACTGTGCAGTACAGTAAAAATAGGTAGGTTTGTTGTTGTATCCTGCAACCTAATAAGGAAATTTCTGGCCTCTACACCCTTGGCCATTACTCAGTTGGTCTTTTCTGTTTATGATGGACACTGGAGCCATGATTTTTCAGTAATAAAACCAAAACATTTTCTCTTTCAAAATCACTCACAAAATAGCGTACAGTATTTAGGTTATTATCTATGCATACGCCGCTTAATATAATATAAGATTACAGTAAAGTAGCTTCTATGGACATTACTTTTATAATAAAATTACACTCTGTGTTATTGGTATTTTATTATCCAATACCTTTATGTTTGAAGAAGTGACTATCATTTGTAGGATGACAAAGTAAAATTTTTCCAGGAAATCATAATTATCCTTCTGTGGAAATTCCACAAGTTCCGCTAGTCTCTAAATAAATAGCAGGAACGCCTAATGTCATGAAAGTTCTTTTATGTTTGGTAGTATTTTTAGATGAATTTGGGTGAAGTTGATACAATTTGTTAGTATGTGCATATTGTTAGTAATTTTTATATAAAAATATACTGCTGGTATGTTTATACACTCATAGTGATTTTGCTTTGGGGGATCATTATTTGCTCATAGCTGGGACCCTAACAGGTACTACCACCCAGGGTTAGGGTGAATCTATGTTCATCAAAACGACCAATCTCTCAATCATATACTTCGCTATCAGATGTAGTTTATCACACCCAGGGACTAACAAGAAAAAAATTGGAATATGGCAGATTAATACACTTGGTTTTGTAAGGAGAGTCTAAAGGAAAAAGCTTTTTTAATATAAAACGACAGTTGAATTGGAAAAATACTATTGTTTTCAACAGCTTGTGCCTATTTCATCAAGTTTATGTAATTCTATACATATAATGTCTTTTTCTGAAAGTTTTCAAGTGCTTATGGACAGATTCTTCGATTCTTGGCATTATAAACAATTATAGGATAGTTATTTACTTCTAACTTTATTTCAACAGACAAGATCAGACGAGTTCCATTTCTCAGCACTACCAGCTTAGACTTTTTCAGCCAAAAGACCCACCATGCTACATCTACAGGGTTGAATCACTCTCATGCCTACATATTCCTTTGGTAAGAAAGGCATTCTACTCTAAAAGTTTCTTCCCAGGAACTACTACTTTTGGGAACAAACTCCCATGTGAGCGCTTCCCTGAACACTACCATCTTAATCTCTTCAAATCTATGCTCAATTGTTATTTATCTACAATAACCTCATAATTTTTACTTCCTACTCTTATATTTGTATCACACATCCCATTCAGTAACCCACTATCTTGAGTTGCTCTTGGGCCTTATATTGGGTGAAATATATTAAAAAAGAAAAAACAATCATCCTTAAAGCACAGATTGATTAAAGCCTGATCATTGTAATTAAGTAGATAGAACTGTTCAGTAGTCATCAATGATTGAACTAGAATGAAGTCACAAGTCATCATGACTGAGCAATTAAGTGTATTGGCCTTGTTCAAACTGTTGGTCATGCCAGATAATGCACTCTCTCCCCAAACTGTAACTAAGGTCTGCTCAGCATAGTTGCAATATAAACCAGAGGTGGGGTCTGCAGGTGTTAAACAAACGCAAATGTGCCTGAGCATACATCTGCAACAGAGACTGGTTAGCTTCACTGGCAGACAAGTGTGTTTGGAAAGTGAATAGCTGGCCATTATATATGAGGGTGTGGCGGAAAGGAAAGATCTCAGCCTAACATACTTCCTAAAATATGATTAAACATTAATTTCATTTTTGAAAATGCTTCCTGGTCAGGCTAACTCTTCAGCATCTCCTCCCTCATATAAAAGGGTGTGCCAAGAATGCTTTAGTGTGTCATACATGGAAGATGTCACATTATGCAGTGGGTGCCAAAGTTTAAGATTCTTATTACTTTTTTCAAATGCATCAAGGGCATTAACATATCAGCTTCTAATCTGACACAAGAAATAAAAAGCATGCCGTGCTTGTAACATTAACCACCAACTATAGCAACTCAGAAATAGTCACCTTCTTACGAGAAACCAGCAGAGAAAGAGGAATAACAGACAGCTCTATGTTCATTCCATAGCAGTATCTCCAAGAGATATGTTGTTGACTCCATGGAGGTACCCCTCAGAGATATGTACACCCATGCTATTTATGATGAACTTGGGGGCAATGAGAAATGTTGACTCCATGGTGGGTTTCCTATAGTACAATTTGCTCCCAATTCCCTGGCATTCTCATTTTCTTTCCTCTTCTCTCAGTTATAAAAACTTTAGTATTGGAGATAAGGAAAATTGAGCAAAGACAAGGCTGTGATAGGAGTAATTTTGCTCAATACTGCAAGTTGCTACAAAACCAAAACATTAACCTTAAGGTTCTGCAATATAATCAATCCTGACTTGGCATTTTGATGTTTATTACTTTCTCATATGGTTTCTTTCCATCTTTACTACAAATATTTTTATGGCAACTTCTCTGACGAGCTTTTCTTCCCTGGTGCCCCAACCATTTAAATTTAAGTGTGCTACAAGATTGGCATCTAAGTCCCACCCTTTTAATGTTGAAATAGTTAAAAGTAACTGCCACTTCTACTCCAACAGTTTCTTTTCTCACACTTCCCACCTATGAAACTCCCTTCTGTTTTTCTTGCTTCTCTGATAGTTACAATCTCCAAAAATTTAAATGCAGCGTAAATTGCCATCTTCTATCTTTCTGAATCCCATTCATCTTTTGTCCTTTCTTCAATACCCCCTGTACCCAGTCTTTTCTGTCACTGTAACCCCCCTGTGTACTAGTGGTGGTCTAAACTTGATTAGGGTTAAATGATTAAAAAAAAAAACCTTGAGTCTTGTTAAATAGCCTCATCAGACTGAGATTTTCATATAGATACTAAATTTGTTCTGAAATATCTATACTATCAGCCATATACAACCATTTTTTTAGAAGAGAAATGACTAAAAATAGCTTACAGGGAATGAAACCTATAGGTCTTAGTGAGGACAATCAGTCTTTGACCTCATGGTGCTACAGAATCACAAACAAACACATTTACAGAATAACAGAATGACAAACAAATACCTTGACAGAATAACAGAATTGACATCACATGATTGAATGATTTGTTTTTTATGGCTTATCAACTATATTTTTATATTTATTTAAAGTCAAAACATATTTTGCAATTGTAAGAATTTTTTGGAGATGATAATGATTTTTTTATACAACTCCTCCAATTCGACCCATAGCTGGGGGCAAAAGAAGTGGATTCATGCCTGTCCCAAGTGTATTTGTATACAAGTGAATATAACAAACCCAACAAGGATTGAAACTCCACACTCCAAGTTCTTATTCTAAGCCATTATTCATTATACCACTTGCACATCCAATCTTACAGCACCTGGTATCTACATTATTTGAGGACTACCAATTGCAGTAACAACTAAAATGAATAGCACATGTGACTCAAAGAGAAAACAATAACATAATCAATATGTTGACAGTCCACACTACTTTGAATAAAATGTTAGGGAAGAAGAAAGCCTCCATCAATACTGGAAAGATCCATAATAGTTAATGGAAACCTATTTTCCTGAAAAATATCAAACAAAAGTAGCAGTGGATACTTGATCAATGAATGTTTCCACGTAGGGAAATGCCTAATATTACCACTTGAGATGAGGAGAACAGATACTTCACTTTAATCCTGGCCTGATGGTCAAATTGTAAAGAAAAGCATAAGTCAAGTAGCACTGACTGACCGATCAAAGAAAGCTAAATGTTTCCTTTTAAAGAAATGGCTAATATTACCATCGCCACATATATAGGCCAACATTATTTATTTGGTTAAGCTGAAGATAATCAATTAATTGGTTTAGTCTCTGCTTCAGAGAAAAAAAAGTATCCTATAAACTAAGCCAAATGTCTGCTGCTTTTGTTCAATTTATCTCTGAAGTGTCTATTCTAAAGCTTTCATAAATTGATTTACAAGACTGTTTAGTTTAGAAAAGAAAGAAAACAAGAAATTAACAAAGAAACAAACAGATGCATATTCAAGCGAGAGAAGTGAACCATAAAGAAATAAGTGAAAACCTTCTTTACATTAACACAGTTTCATACAATGAAAGTTGAAGGAATTTTTTTCTCTATTTTTTTTTTTTTTCCACCATTATATCTCTATTTATGTTTAAGAGTGGCTGTATCATCAAAACACGTTGCCCACATGAGAGGGAACCACTTTCAGTTAATGTTTAGCTATTTTAGTCCTGTTATTGTCTAATATGGCCAAGCGTGATTATCAATCAAATAAACAGGGATTATTTCATATCTATTTATTGATAATCTATATTTTCTTTCTATTTTAATTCTTTGTTGCTGTTTTTTTCCATACAACAAAAGTTTAATGAATTGAAATAATCATAGAACACAAATAGTGTATATAGTTTTTTTTTTTCATCCAACTGAGATAAAAGTTATTCACAATGACGTTATATTGAAATAGCACTTAAAAATAAATGTATCTTTTTGATAAGCAATACATACTGAAAATAACACTGTTATACCTAAAATATTTGTTCAGAAATCATTTTCCTGGTTAAATTATTCAAATTCCTTAGTTTCATGGAAGCTTTGAAAACATCTAAAGACAAATATCATAAATAAACAAGCTGACAAAAGATTAAATCAAATATTATAAGTAGACAGTAAATGCAAAATTTATAATATTGAATGGTTACCATACAAAATTATAGGAGAAAAGGAAGTACGTATCGTTATATAGTGAACTGAATAGAAAAGGTCAGATTAAAATGGTTGAAAAATTGCTTTATGCTTCAAATACAAATGGAGCATTTTCAAAACGTGTTCTGTCGACATATCAGTTCCCTCAGGCAGTTAAGTGCCATACATGATACATGCTTGGGCAATCATATCTCTTTTGAGACATAACTGACTGGGCAGGAAATTTTCCCGCGGTATGTAGCGATTACTTTCTGCAGTAGACTGGTTGCCAACCAAGGTTATAGGACCCAATCTGTCCTACCATTTAACCCATACCTGGAGAGAGAAGATATAGATCAATACCTTTCCTAACAAATACAACTAGAACTTGAACTCATTTCTTTGATTTCTCGTTCTGAGCTGACATCCATTGCACCACGACACACATCCTGATCTGATAATTTTAATATTTTAGACAGAGTAGCACCAAATGAGATTTGATTGCACTGTTCAACAGAAATAAATGTGCAGCTAATGCCCATTGGTCCCCAACCTACAGAGTCAGTCTACCAATCAGTTTCATGCTATCTCCTCAAGATTAATTATTTTTAAATAATTTTTAAGATAAATTCTTTTTAAAAATGCTATCATATGACAGAAGTTCAATCATTATGATGGCTGACAAATTCGTATGATGTGCTTGCATTAAATTTTGTTTGAAGCTTGGCAAATCTGCTTTGAATACCCTTAAAATTTTTCATTAAACCTTAGTAAATATTCTTGAAATCAAAATCAAGATTTTGAAAAGTATGAGTGTTTCAAAACTGGGTGAGCAACTCTTCAAGCTGATTAGTTCTGTTTGACCAACTACCAGTAAAAACACGAGAACAGGGCAGAAAGAATTTATAAACTAATTTATGAAGACTGTTGCCAAACAATCCATCAACTATTCCTCACAGAGTAGAACTCCTTAGTTTTCTCCAGCCATGATGAACAGTTTTACTCAAAATGAGTCTCCTTGGACTCACTCCAGACCTTCAGTGGAACTCGTATTTACAACATATTGCTAAAGATGCTAAAAAAATGGTTGGTTCCTTGAACAACTCCAAAAAAATACTTGAATCCTGTCATGCTCTATCTTACCAAAAATCAGATTAGACATTTACAGCTAGGACCCTCATTCCTTCCCCTCTCCAGCTATGGATTAAATAGCAGAGTAGATTAAACTAACCTTTGTTGTCAACCAATCTAGAAAAATAAAAACTGAATTCAGAATTATGAAGCAGAAGATTTTCTATCTCTTCCAAGAAAAATTACAACAATTTAGTGTAAAGAAGAAAAATATGTATTCAGTATGTGTAGTGGACACAAAAATGGGTCCTAACTTTCAGAGGGTACATTTTTCTTCAAACGGTTTCCGCAAAATTTCCTCAGTACTCACTATGTCCGATGTCAACAATGCACTGAGACAAACACTGAAAGGTAGCTTCTCTTTTCCAACTTACCCCGGTCGAGAAATAACGAGACTGCCAGACAAGTGAGTTTCCCTTTTTCACAACAGTTCATCAATGGATATGTATGCTCATTTCTTTCAGCAAACCAACCGAACTCATTTATAACAGAGTTTCTCAGTTTGCTTTTGTTACACTTTCACTACAGTATGTTGATGAGTCATAGTCTCAAAGTGATTACAAAACGCTTTGTTTTTAATCATTTCACCCCAAGCAAAGTAGGACTGCCACTGGTATGCAGGGGATTATATATAGAGAAGAAACAGGGTTGAGAGAATGCTGAAGAAAAGAAAGGAGGTGAATAGAATTTAGGAAGATGAAAGATGGTAATTGATATTGCATTTAAACTTTTGGGGATTGCAGCTATCAGAGAAACAAGTATATGGTAGAGAAAGTGTGAGAAAAGAAACTGGAAAGTAGAAGTGAAAGTTACATTTGACTATTTTTCAAGTGTAAAAGGGTTGGACCTTGATGCCAATCTAGTAGCATTAGTGAATTTTAAAATATAATTTTTGGTTGCAATATATGCTTACCAAACAGTCAGTTAAGGGCTATACGTGATACATGCTTGGGCGATCATGTCTTGAAAGAGACATGACTGACTGGGCAGAAGATTATCCCACAGTAGATTGCCATTGCTTTCTGCGGTAGACTGTTTGCCAACCAAGGCTATAGAACCTAATCTGTCCTGTTATTTGACTCATAGCTGGAGAGAAGAGATGGATTAATATCTTTCCCAAGGGTATTTGTGTGTATATGATTGCAACAAATTCAACTGGAATTCGAACTCGGCTCTCCAATTTCTTGTTCTGAGTCGATATCCACCGGACCACAATGCACATCCGGCCCGAAAGGCTTCAGCCTTCTGGGTCCGAAATGACCGAATAAGACCAGTTTAGACCGGATTTGAACCTATCCACCACGGTGACACCATCTCTCTCAGGTGGGGGAGAAGAGTAAATGCAAAACATTCAAGCCATTAAAAGTTGTGCAGGAAGCATTCTGAATAGCTGCACAGAAAGTGAACTCTGCAACCAGAGTTCAAGTTCTTGGTTAGTATGTTACATTCATTTTCACACAAATGATCTTGGGAAAGGCATAGATCTGTTTCTTTTTCCTTGCAACTATGGTTTAATTAGCAAAATAGACTAGACTCTTTAGCCTTTGGTGGCAACCAAACTTTGGAAAAGGTCTACTGGGTTG